>CACVCL010019681.1:0-99710 GCA_902729485.2 Mus minutoides | reverse complement strand
CAAACAAACAAACAAACAAACAAAACAAAAACAAAAGCCAAACAGGGTGCTTGAGGACAGAGAAATTGGCTTTCCTGAACATTAGTTTCTGTGAATTGAGAGAAATAGTCTCTGCTGGGTCTGACCAGGCCATAATGAAGTCAACAGATAAACAGCCAGACTTGTGCCCATCAGTGGGAAGAACAGAGAACACGGAAGTTACAGGCTCATACCTCTAGAGGGCGCTTTGGTCCTGTCCATGCTGCTGAGCTGGGCTCCCTGTACCCCTGGCGAACTTTGAAGGAATTGTGGCTATTGGCCTAGAAGTTACCCAAGTAACCAAGTCTTCTCAGGCCCTTTCAACTCAGATACTTGTGGTTCTAGGTCTGGGGTAGGGTGAGTTCACTGTGGGAAGCCAAATTCTGACACTCCTTTCCTTCTAGAGGTGGTTCAAAGTTCCTCGTCTCCCCTTTCTGGTTTCTTCTCTCAGGATGGCCGGTAGGCCTTAGAAGAGTCTGAGGCAAGTTCTCGGGGCCATTGGCTCTTGTAGATTCTCCTGTGTTCTTTCCAGGGGAGGTGCACAACGGTTAGGTGACTTTCTGAAGTCCCAGGGGAGGTGTATGACAGGTGACTTTATGACATCGTCCTAGCTACAGTTCATTCTCTGACCCTGTTCTCTTTCTGGGAGAAATGAGTGTGTAGTGTAGGCCCTGTGACCAGCATTAAGGGAGCACATATCCTCCTTGATGCTATCAGGAGGCTTTACACTCATGATACAGGCCTTGCTCTCTTCACTGGTGTGTTGGGGACCTCCCCTTGCTCCCTCCCCTTGATTACTGGGAACTCCTTAAGCAGTGACTCACACCTCACAATTGGCTTGAGCCACAAACATACTGAGCTTGAGGAGGGCAAGGCTTAGTTAGAGTCCAGTCAACAGGTTGTGTGTGTGTGTGTGGTGTGTGGTATATGTGTATGTGTATATGTGTGTGGTGTGTATGTATGTGGTATATGTGTATGTGGTGTATGGTGTACATACACATATACCATATACACATACACATATACCACATACACATATACCATATACACATACACATATACCACATACACATATACCATATACACATGCACATATACCATATACACATACACATACACCACATACACATATACCATATACACATACACATATACCATATACATACACACCATACACATATACCATATACACATACACATATACCACATACATACACACCACACACGTATACACATACATGAGCATGTGTGAGCATGTGTGCATGTGAGTGTGGGTACTTGGAGGTAGTTAGAAGTCTATCCTGAGGGTCGTTCCTCAGGAGCTAGCCCCTTTGGTCTTTGCATGCTACATGTCTGGCTTTTTTTTTTTTTTTTTAAAGATTTATTTTATTTATTATATGTAAGTACACTGTAGCTGTCTTCAGACACTCCAGAAGAGGGTGCCAGATCTTGTTACGGATGGTTGTGAGCCACCATGTGGTTGCTGGGATTTGAACTTATCACCTTTGGAAGAGCAGTCGGGTGCTCTTACCCGCTGAGCCATCTCACCAGCCCCCTTTTTTTTTTTTTTTTTTTTTGGTTTTTCGAGACAGGGTTTCTCTGTATAGCTCTGGCTGTCCTGGAACTCACTTTGTAGACCAGGCTGGCCTCGAACTCAGAAATCCGCCTGCCTCTGCCTCCCAATTGCTGGGATTAAAGGCGTGCGCCACCACGCCCGGCTATGTCTGGCTTTTAAAGCAGGTTCCAAGAGATTCACATGGTTCTTGTGCTTCCATGGCAAGGATTTACTGACTGAGACATCTCACCAGCCCGAAACCAGCAGATCTTATCTCTAACTACATGCCTCAGAGCCTTCTAGCCAGGCTGTCTCCAGAGCTCTGACTACTACCTTTCCTGGCTCTCAGAACTCCAGCTTAGACTCTGTACTGTGGCCCAACTCTTCCAGACCTCAATCAACCTTCCTTCCGGGAAGGAGGAAGACTCCCTCTCCTGTCACCGTGCAGGGACTGGCTATGTCACTGAGCTGCTGTCCTAAAGGCCCAAAAGAAGAGATTGCCAAGCCAGGGCATCACTCTGGGGCCAGGCTTCTGAGTCCTGTGACTGGATGTCAGCCCCTGAGGGAAAGACCCAGGGCAGCAGTGGGAGGACAGCTGAGAGGTCCGAGAAGAGAGTGAGTGAGTGGCCTCAGCTCTCAGCAGGCACCAGGAATGTTTGGCTCATTCTCTTCATTTCTGTGTTCCTCTGCTGGGGGCCTTCAGTGTTCTTGTTTCTTCAAGCACAGCTAATTTTGACTATTGACTGGCAGTCTGGGGCCCCCAGATCATAAGGGCTGAGATCTAGGGTTGGAGGCTGGTGGAACATTCTGGGCTCTTTCTGGCACCGCCTACCTGGCAGAGACATACCGGTCTTCAGGGTGGGGTGTGGAGAGAGGAGAGGTTGGGTTGGGTGGCTTTTTTCTTTGCTCTTAGCCTTGGTCTCAGGAGTTGTGAGGTTTGAGGGGTAGTCACAGGACTTCCTCTTGAGGAGCTGAGAGAGAGTGGGTCTTGCCCACCGAGTATTCAGATTGGCATTCCTCAGAGGCAAGGCTCAGAAGATGTTTCTCTCAAACATCCTGGTTCCTTTTTTGCTTCCTCATCTCTTTTGGGCTCCAGTTCAGATTCCTAACCTGTGGTGACTGGGTGGGTGGGCCACACAGGCATTGAATACCAAGCCCTTAGAGCCCTTCCGCCATTCTGTCACCTGGCGTTCCTTCCCTCTTTAGCCAAGGGCAAGCTTGGCATTGGAGGGAGACACTCCCATTTCAGGGAAAGACTTATGGGTTCCAGAGGACAAGAGGAGGTCACTTCATAATGCTGAAGTCTTTCCTCGGCTGGCTTTTACAAGTAAACTTTTATATCTACGTGTTATACATCTGAAACCACACGCAGTTAAAGTTTCTGCAGATAGGCAAATTCCCACAAAATGAACAATAACCATGTAATAACACCACAAGTCAAGAAAAAACAGACGAGAACAAAGCAAATATCATTACCCTCCCCCTCGACTCCGCCCACCCCTGTCTGGCTCCTCCTTCCCAGAGAGGTGGTGATAAAAGAGCCGGCTCTGCCAAGCCTTGCGCCCCTTTGACCTTCCCATACTTGCATTCCTGTGGCTCTTGAGGCTGCTCTAGTCTATTGTAGGGCGGGAAAATAACAGTACGCAGTTGTTTATCTGTTCCCAGGTCAGTGGCCACCTGTGTCGATGGTTGGCAGTCAGGCAACTCGGGGAGTTTTCACACCACAGGAATTGGCAAATGCTACAAGTTGACTGGTTTTAATTTTTTTTTGTTGACTGTCTAGTGCTAGACTCCAGAAAGCAATGGAGCAAATACCCATAACGGAGATTATATTTATATGAGTGTGTTTTTTTTTCTTTAGCTGTGGCATTGTGAAATGAAGAAAGGTTCTGTATGGCTCAGGAAATCTTCCGTGTCCGATGAGTGATGTTCTGAAGTACCTGGTCTTGCTTCTCTTCTCTTACTCTTTAACATAAATACGAATTTTTAGCTGGGTAGTGGTGGCACGTGCCTTTAACCCCAGCACTCCGGTGCCAGAGGCCAGCCTGGTCTACAGAGAAAGCCTGCCTCTAAAAAACAAACAAACAAAAACAAGAAACAAGAAGCAAAACAAACAAACAACAAAACAAAACAAAACAAAACAAAGCAAAAAGAATTTTAAAATACATTTTAATCAATACTTTGGTTGGATTTTTATTTTATTTCATCTGTTTGTTTGCTTGGTTGTTTGTTTTTTGTTGTGTTTGTTTGTTTGTTTGTTTGAGACAGGGTTTCTCAGCGTGTGTGAGCCCTGGCTGTCCTAGAACTCCCTCTGTAGACCAAGCTGGTTTGGAAATCACATTGCTCGGCCTGCCTCTACCTCCCAAGTTCTGGGATTAAAACTCTATGCCAAAATGTCCAGCTCTTGTTTCTTGAGACAGGATCTCACTATGTAGCCAGGCTAGCCTAGAATTCATAAGTCCCACCTCACCTTCTGCTGCCTTACCAGCAAATATCTCCACAGTCAGCTAAAACAATCCTAGTAAAATAGTCACACCAAATCAAATTATGGGTGGCTTATTAAAATCCTATCAGTCCAGCCGAGCGGTGGTGGCCCACGCCTTTAATCCCAGCACTTGGGGGGCAGAGGCTGGCGGATTTCTGGGTTCGAGGCCAGCCTGGTCTACAGAGTGAGTTCCAGGACAGCCAGGGCTACACAGAGAAACCCTGTCTCGAAAAACAAAACAAAACAAAACAAAACAAAACAAAACAAAACAAAAAAAGATCCTACTAGTCCATCGCTGATCACAGCATACCTGCCCCTCCCCACCTCCCTGCGTCTTTTTGAGGTTTTCATGCAAACAGGCTGTCTCTAGTTCATTAATGGAATGGAGCAGATTTCACTAGTTCAGGCGGCAGGTGGCTTTTCTGCTGCCACAGCTTTCATTTCTGCTTCAGGTGTCTTGGTTTCTGCAGCTTTTCCCCCTAAAGGTTTCTGCCCTCGACACCTAATTCTTCACAGGCTTCTTGCTTGAAGCTCCCTGTGTGTGGCCCCTCATCTGATTGGCTGCCTTCATGTTCCTCACCCAGGCTTTGTGGCTTCCAGCTTGGTGTAGCCTGGTGTCCCTTGAGTAGTCTTTGACTGTGGACTGAGCTTCACCAGGATTTCCAGGAAGCTCAGCAGGTTCTTATTCGCAGTGGGTACTTGGAGGCCTCTTTGTGGCTCTGGGATTTCCACGGTTCTGAGGTTCTGCTCAGGCCTCATTCATCATCTTGTGCATGGGGAGGTTAGAGTTACTCTTGAGGGAAGCAGTCTTGGATCATGCACCCCAGGAGCGAGTTTCAAGTGCTCGGCTTGCTTACACAAAGCGGAGAATTACCAGGGAGTGCCTCGGTGGTAGCACTGTCTTTGTTACAGATGGTGCAGGGCCCGGACAGGATGGCAGATTCTCATTTTGTCCTCCACAGCTCTCATTCTATGAGAGGTGGAGCCTTCTTGATGTCATCTTAAGCAGCAGCACAACGCCTTTGACCTTCTGTGACCTTCATCTTCAACCACCAACGGCAGTTCGGAAAGTTCCTCAGTATAACCTTTAGACTCGAGCAGAGCTGATGAGGCAGAGACGGCCACGGCAGGGCCCACGGCATGCCACTTCGGGGTTACATTCACTCTGGGCTGTCAAGGTCTGCAGGTTTTTCTTAGTGGAAATATGCAGCCACCCAAGGCACCCTGGCCAGAATAGTGGGTCATGCCACCTCAGGCTTTGGGAATTTAAGCCACAGATCTGTCAGCATCTCAAGATCCAGAACTTGTCAGATAACCTACTATCCTCCGATGACATAGGGCTGTATGTTTTATTATTGTTTGGTTTGGGGCTAGGTTTCAAACAGCTTGGGTGGCCTCAAACTAAGGTGCATAACTAAGGACAACCTTGAACTTATGATCCTCCTGCCTCTACCTCTTGAGTGCTGAGATTCCAGGCATGTGCACACACCCAGTTTGTGTGGTACTGGGGATCAAAGCCAGGGCCTCGGACATGCTAGGCAAGAACTGTACCCGTGAGGCCACATCTGTAGCCCCAGTGGTGAGTTTTATATAATTTCTGATGCGTGCTCATGTGCGTATATGTACACCGGCATGCCTTGTGTGTGTGAGACCCAGAAGTCAACCTTGTATGTCATTCCTCAGGAGAGCTGTCCACCATGTCCCCCCCTGTCCCGCCCGGCCCCACTGGAACCTGCAGCTTGCTTGATTAGGCTAGCAAGTCCTAGGGATCTGTCTGTCCCTGTCTCTTTAGAGCTGAAAGAACAAACATGTTCCATATGCTCAGCTTTTTATCAAAGCCGCTGAGCTATCTATTCAGTGTGCCATTGGTGAAGTTGTAAAACACTTCGGTTGTACTTCGTATCCTGTCTCACAGTCAGCAGTTAGGCAACAGGGTGGCAGTTAATCAGCAAAACATCCCATAAGCATGCTCCTTGCAGAGATGTAGCCCTAGCACGTTAGCAGGCTGCAGGAAGAGAGGGTCATGAAGTGCCCTTTATCCATCTCCAGGATGGGGCTGAACTAAGATGGCCCTGAAGCATCAGGTACTTCAGCAGGGACAGCTGTGAGCATTGTCAGGGTAGGTACGCCTGCACAGTGAGGCCTGTCAACAAAAGATGGGCCATTGGCAAATGAGTCCTATTGCTCAGACAACCAGTGTACCACCTCAGCCTGTAACTAGACCCTAAGAATTAGTAAGCCTGGCTGAACTAGAAAAGCCTTGGGCTATGTGCCAGGGGACTTATTACTCAGTTCTGATGATGTGGGCTCACAGATCATCTACACACACGTACACCCATTTTACTACAGTTGTTCGTGTCAGAGCCTGGCCTCCATCAGCCCTAAGAATCAAGTCTGTATCACTCTTCTTCAATAGGCCAATGAGATTGACACATAACGCTGAAAAGCAGAAAATGGAAATTTGTTTAGTGGGATCACATCAGAACAAGGGAACAGAGACGGACAGTGACTCACTGCTGTAGTCTCATTTTCGTTCCTGTGACAAAATACTCCAGGGAAAAGCAGTTTAAGGGTTTGCATCAGTTTACAATTTCAGGTCATAGTCCTCTGTTGTAGGGAAATTGAGAGTCCATAGTCAAACGTAGTAGAAAGAAGCGGAAACATGCACGTTCATTTGCTGGCTTGTGCTCAGCTCAATGTATGTACTCTTCTACTGTTTGGGACTCCCTACCTAGGGAACGATGTCTCCCATAGTGGACTGGGGACTCTTATATAAGTTATCTTAATTAAGACAAGGCCCATCCACAGACATGCCTACAAGCCAATCCAATATATGGATTCTAGATGGTCCCTCATCCAGACTCTTCCCAGGTGATTCTATGTTATGTCAAGTTGAGAGTAAAAGCTAAATCACATTTCTCAAATCCATCTTCAGGGTCCTGGTTGGAAGTTCACATCCAGATAGAAAGCAAGAAACATGCATTGCTAAGCAGTCCTGGCCAAGGTGTTTGGTCTTGCCCACTGTACTGGCTAGGTTTGTGTCAACTTGACACAGCTGGAATTATCACAGAAAAAGGAGTTTCAGTTGGGGAAATGCCTCCATGAGATCTAGCTGTGAGGCATTTTCTCAATTAGTGATCAAGGGCCCCTTGTGGGTGGGACCATCTCTGGGCTGGCAGTCTTGGGTTCTATAAGAGAGCAGGCTAAGCAAGCCAGTAAANGAATTATCACAGAAAAAGGAGTTTCAGTTGGGGAAATGCCTCCATGAGATCTAGCTGTGAGGCATTTTCTCAATTAGTGATCAAGGGCCCCTTGTGGGTGGGACCATCTCTGGGCTGGCAGTCTTGGGTTCTATAAGAGAGCAGGCTAAGCAAGCCAGTAAAGAACATCCCTCCATGGCTTCTGCATCAGCTCCTGCTTGAGTTCCAGTCCTGACTTCCTTTGGTGATGAACAGCAGTATGGAAGTGTAAGCCAAATAAACCCTTTCCTCCCCAACTTGCTTCTTGGTCATGATGTTTGTGCAGGAATAGAAACCCTGACTAAGACACCCACCAATATTGTCTCAGTTCTGTTTGCTCACACAAGATGGTCTGAAAAGTTGTCAGAATTATATAAAATCTCCTGAGAGGCAAGTGTCTCTCTGGATGGCCCCAGGTTTCAACCTATCTTCTTCCAGTATGGGATCCTTGGGGCCATTCCACATTTTGGGGGTTCATTGTTCCCGTGGCCTGACAGCCAAAGGGAAAAGTACAAAAGCCTCATTTAAAAAATATCTTTATTCTTGCCAGGATATTAACATTCTGACTTCTGTTTCAATTTTTTCCTATAAATTATAACACTGCCCTAAGCAAGTCAGGGAAAGACTTGAACTTCTCTCTCTCTCTCTCCTCATTTCTCACCGTGGTCAAATCAATTTCCTTACCCATGTTTGCCTCTGGGCATTTGGTAGAGTGGTGGTCAAAGCTCAGAGTAGTGTTTCATTGCTCACACCTATTCTCTTGTTCACCGTAGACACCTGTAGACATTGTGGAGTGACCTGCAGAACAGCGATGGAAAGCTTCCTAAAACCCGTGCACAAATCCTTTTAATGCTTATAAATGTGTCCATTGTCCCATTTTCTCCGTGTCCTCCCATGTAAATAACCACTCATAAGCTTGGGTTGTGAAATTCCAAGAGGCAAGCTCATCACAAGATGTGGCCCACAGAGAGAAGAGCCTCAGCCTGTCTTTGCATCCACACACAAAGAAAGGGAGACATGCACAGAAGAGGAGGTGAGCTACTGTAAGTGGGGCTTAAGACTTAATTTGGAAGTCTGTCACACATGCTATTCCCACAGACATGTGGGTGTTGTCAGAAAGGTCAGAGTCAATGTGAGAACCATCCACAGACATGATACAGACTGTCTGTGGCCACCCATTCTACACACACATCTGCATCTGCATGTGTGTGTCCAGTACATGTAGAGGCCAAAAGTCCACCTCAAGTGTCTCTCCTCAGGTTCTGTTCACCTTGCTCTTTGAGGCAGAGTCTTTCATTGAAACCCAGGGTTAGTTTAGTCTTCTATTAAGCCCTAAGGATCCTTTTGTCTCTGCCTCCCCAGGGCTGGGATTACAGTGTGCCTGGTGCTGAAGATCAAATTAGGGTCCTATGCTCACATGGCAAGTACTTTATTGCCTGAGCTTTCTTCCAAGACCCCTTTCTCATTGGCTTCTGAAGAGTCACGGTCTATCGACCTGTGTCTGGAATGGGACTTCTGGTAGACCTCTTCTTCAATCTGGGACTTCTGGTAGACCTCTTCTTCAATCTGCCTTATCAAATCTTCATTCAAGTTGGTGCAACTCCATCCTTTCTGTTTCTCAGGCCAAACACTGGGTGTCATCCTTGACTCCTCTCTACCCCACCTTCCCTTCTAATGTCTAGCATTAGACATATGGCTAGCATGCAGCTTGTCTCTCCAGCTCACTACTGCCATGTCCTAGTTTAAAACACTTCACCTTCCCCCCTGGATTGTCACCTAAGTTTCCACAGTCATCTCTCTGTTCTCCTTTGTCTCTGCATCGTACCTCACCCTACTCCACTCCACCCCAGTCCATCATTCAGACCTGCAATGGTCCTCATGTTCCTCAGAGTAAAAACAGAAGTTATTCCCCTTACATATGAGGTCCCACGGGTCCTGATGCCTATAATCTTCCATTCCATCCCTTGCTTCCAGATGAATCTCCATTGTGACATTGCTGGAAGATTCCTGGTGGGACAATGTGGGAGGTTTCCTCCCTGGTTTCAGAGCAGGCTGCTGCAGGTAGAAGGCAGACATGCCCTCATTGCTCTACTAACAAATGTCATCCCCTATGCCTCTTCCGTTGCCGTGGTGAGAGTATAACCTCATCACCTATAGTGGAAAGTTCATGCTTTCTTGTGTGCTGCCCTTGAAGGCAGAGACTGAGTCTGACTCATGACAGTGACTCCAATACCCGTCAGCAACCTGCCTTACTTATCATCTAATGCAATTGTGTGTTCATGTGTGTGCAGGTGCATGTATGTACATGTACACACGGAGGGTAGAGATCAGCCTTAGGTGTCATTCCCCAGGCACTGTCCACTTTATTTTTGGAGACAGCATCTTTATCTTTCATTGGCCTGGAGCTTGCCTGGCAGGCTAGGCTGGCCAGCCAGTGAGCCCTCCTCTCTCACCTCCCCAGTGCTGCGACTACAAACACGCCACCATGCCCAGACTTATTTCTTTCCCTATGAAGTTGGAGATCAAACTCAGGCCTTCACACTTGCGAGGTAAGCACTTTACCAACTGAGCCGTCTCATCAGACTAGGATGTTCTTAATTGAAGGGTACCCTTGGTGCAAGTCAGGAAGCCCAAAGAAAGTAGCACAGGACAGGTTGCCTCTTCTGCTCTTAGAGATGCCATTTGCAAAATGGAGCAAAGGAAACAGTCTTCTCTGAAGAGCCTTAGATTATTAATTGCTTAAATTATTTCACAGGAATAACCTCAAGCCAGAATATTTCCAAATATCCTGGAAATTGCTCACTTTTCTGACTCTTTCCTCTGTGTCCAAATAGCTAGTGGTTCTGCTTCACCTACCAACTCCCCAGAGTTCACTCCTTGGTTCCTCATTTTACAGGTCACCTCCCTCTCCCAGCTCCCACCTGCCTTCAGCAAGGGACACCTGCCACAATGAATCAGGCAGGCGTGGCATTTTCCACAATCCCCACCTGAGTCTTCTGATAGACCTGAGGAGAGGCGAAGTTCCTCACCTGATCCTAGCTACTGTGGTAGTGGCCATCATCTGCAGGGGAAGTGGCTGGTTGGCAACTTGGGTTCTGGAGAAGTAGCCTAGAGGATGCTGTTAGAGAGGCAGAGGCAGGAGTGAGGGTTGGGAGGCAGTTGGCTGGATTATAAGGTAGACGGTGCTACAGGGGACACTGAGGTTGTGGGAAGAGCCAAGGGAAGAAGTTGGGGTGATGGGAGACACGAACAAAAAGAGTGGGAATGGTTGAGGAGAGAGATGAAGGGGGAGGGGGTGCGTGAGAGAGAGTGAAAGAAGTGAAACGAGAAAGTCAAGTCACACAATGCTTGGGCCAGTTTCAAGAGGGTTTCTGTGAGAAAGTTGTCCCTATTCTAATTCCTGTGGAGTGGACTTGACTTGGTCTATAGCAACTGCTCTCAGAATTCTAACCCATTTGGAGTCCATAAAAAGTGAACCTCTTTGCAGACCCTTGGGCTCCTGCATGTTCCGGTTCACAGCAGAGCTCAGCAATATTTGGACACAAATATAATGGTAATGAATATTTGCTGAAGTTTCAAATACTGTTTGTCCTTATGCTGCACCCTACAGCCACTCATTTAAAACATATTCACCGAGACTTTAGGCTGTCGCTTTGGACATAGTATGCCTTTCTTTTTGGGGTGCTTGGGATTTTCCTTTACACATAACTGTCTGAATCTTGTAGCTCACAAATAACACATCAGTGACCAGTAGTCTGTGTAGTCATATTGAAAGGTATCAAGGCTTTGGGGAGGGGAAAAACTTTTGGATCACATGATTAGATGTTTATAGCAGCCTGAGTGTCTGTTCTTGGATCCATGGAGGACGGCAGAGAGGACTGAGGACCTCGGTTCCCCTGGAGCAACATTTACATAGCATTGTAAACTGAGGGATGCCCATTGGGGATGGGACTCTGACCCTCTGTGAGAACAGTCCAGGAACTGTGTGTTGCATTGTGGGAGCCCTCTGAAGGGTCAGCACTGTCACAAAAACAAAGTAGAAATGGAGACCTCAGGCACCCAAACAGTTTAATGCAAGCTGGACTTCAGATGTTGTCTCAGATATAATTCTTATACAGCCAATCAGTATGTGTTTCCTGAAACCTCACTGGCATCACAGAGAGACGGTAGAGTGATATGCATTGGCAGCCAGATAACTTGAAATGGCACTGCAAACACGAGATGATTTTACTTACGAAATATGTAGTTTTTGTAAAATGTGTGGGATGAAGGAGACGGAGCAAAATAACAACATAACCCCAGAAGACAAAACCTTTAAAAGTTCTTACGTGCTTGGTATGCTTCTCCTTACTAAATGTAAAAGAAATCCCTCCAAATAAGCAGTTTAAGAAATTTTTGTAAACAGCAACTTAATAAAATTTACCCTAATAAGGCTTTATAGTCTGGTTTCAACAACAATCAAATATCCACTGGGCAGCCCCACGGCCTGAGCTCTGTTCTGGCCTGTCCACATTTGCTTCATTAGATACTCCTGGTTCATAAGGAAAACACTTTAAGGCTCCCATTTTCATGCAAAAAAGCGAAAATGCAGAATGATTTGTCTTGACCTAGGAAATGGGTAAGAGGTAGAGATATTTTGAGTTTTAACTACTCCTGTCCCTGTTCCAGTATATATATATATATATATATATATATATATATATATATATATACACACACACTATACACACACACATATATATGTATATGAATATAGTGTGTGTGTAAGCCATGAGTCTGAGAAAGGTATATGGGAGGTACATGGGAAGAGTTGGAGAGAGACCCAGAACTAGAAGGTGAGCTGTGACCAGTCGCCTCCTGACCCTGCCACCATGTCTTTCCTGCCATGATGGACTGAGCCCAAGTAAATGCCTCCTTAAGTTGCTCTAGTCAGGGACTTGGTCATGACCATGAGAAAAGCCACCAATACCTATTCATCACTGAGTGTCTATTTACAGGGTGGAGCACAGGGACATCTATCCACTGTGGAGCAGTGGGCATGACCGTTTTCTGCACAGAGAGGGCTATTAGTCTAAAGGAGGAGAAAAGAGGCTATTCCTCAAGGACATATCAGAAGAGAGTGCGGAAGGTCCCCTGCCTTCTGGGATGGACTGAACTGGAGGAGACAAGGGACAGGGAGAATAGTCAGAAGCTGAGGCAGGAGCCCTGGTAGTCTCATGATCATGGAATGGGAAGGAGCGAACAGGTGGGTGAGCACCAGGTAGGATAAAGGAAGAGCTGGGTATCTGTGAGCCCCATGCACACACATGGTAGACAGAGAGAAGGAGTCAGTGAAAACACACAGGGTTAGCCTATAGTCTGAGGTCATACAACCAGCTACAGAGAAGAGGCGACCTGGGGAGAGGTAGGGGCTGGAGAGAGGAAGAAGGAAGATGGACAGGTAGAGAGCTCTTTGATTGCTGGTTTCCTTTACAAACAGGAAAGCATTGCCAACAATATTATTGGGTCAGAACCATTGCTTTCCCGGTCTCTCTCACCCTCAACACCGTCAGCTTCTCCAACACCTGCACCAACATATGCTATGGCATATGCTGCCGGAGGAGCCAGCTCTCTTCAGAAGAGGCCATCTGGGTGGCAAAGCTTTGAGTCCTTTCTAATATTGTTTGGAAGTTAGTCTTCTGTGGACAAAGACTTTGGTCAGGAATCAGGTTTTCTCAGTGGGACAACAACAAAAAGGCCACATCCTAGCCGGGTGTGGTGGCGCCCAGGGTTCCTGTTAGTGTATGGTGCCACCTGTGGTGAGCTAGGTTTTCCCATGTCAAGGAAAATGTATCACAGGCCTGCCCGCAGGTCAACCTGACCTAGGTAACTCCTCACTGAGATTTCTTTCTTTCTTTTTCCCCTCAAGCTGACAATGAAAGCTCACCATCTCAGGGTGCTTGAGGGTTAGATAAGTAGAGGGACTGGGCAGGCTGACTAGGTGCATTTGGTTCAGTTCCCGACATCCAACCTCACCCCTGGTTTTCTAGTTATTTCTCCCTCCAGGCCTTCCTGGTTCTTTAGTGAAGAAGTAAATGGAAGGATTTGGAACTTTGAAGGAGCAGGAAGCAGCCTGAACACGAGTGAGGGGGACAGCCAGCCATCCTTAGCCTAGACACTCAGGGTGAGGACCTGGCTTTGCTTCACCTTCACATGGAAGACATCCTTGCTCTTCTGTGCCCACCCTGGGTTTCTCAGTTAGGAGCCACCTAACCATGTCATGGTAGAGTCCAGAAAGAGGCTCAGAGGCTCCCAGTCTCTAAACAGAAAGTTTCCACTCCACTCTGGGCCATAGACAGTCACTAGGGGTGGGCAGAAGCAGGAGTCTTGGGCTCGGGTGCTTCCTGCTCCGGGTTTTTCCCTGTTCCAGGCTTGTTACCCTGGGCCAGCTGTGGCCACCAGGCTTGTTACCCTGGGCCAGCTGTGGCCACCAGGCTTGTCACCCTGGGCCAGCTGTGGCCACCCTCCAAGCTATACTTAGTTGCTGCCTTCCTTTCCAGAAGGCTCTCCCCTGAGCCTGGTCCACTGCACATTCTTCATTTAAGTAGACAAGGCAAAGGCACTTCACATGGCTCAGATGTCTTCAGAGATACGGGGTGTTCCCCTGGAAGGAAGAGATCAGAGATCAGAACGAGGGGTGGGTGGGATGAGATGGGGGCCTAAGACATTCCTGCTGCTCCTTGGATAGTGGGGATTGTGGACCGTGAGTCTTTGGAACAATCCCAGGGAGACTGGTCCCTGTGAGGACAGAGCCCGGAGCAGCAGAGGGTCTGGACTATGAGATGTGGTGAACATAGACGAGAAGGAAGAGGAAGAAAAATGCTCTCCCAAGCATACAGGAGTTTTTTGTCTCTGTGGGTCCTGTGCGAATTGGGCAATACTTGGCAACCAGACCTGGTGATTAACAAAGTCACTGTTTTCCTGCCTGTGTCCCTCAGCTAAGTTTCCTGATGATAATGGTGGCACTTTATCCACCCACAGCTATGTCCTGGCTTCCCCCCAGGCCATTGGCTTTACTCCAGGGTATCAAGTTGGGGAAAAAAGCTAAGGGGTTTTCTGGAAGTCATTCTGTGATGGGATCTCAGGAGGCCTTGAGGTTGACCGAGAACGAAGGAACTATCCACCTATCTTTCTCCTCCTGGTGCATCCTGGACCTTTCTCTTCATGGCATTGGCAAAGGATCGTCCATATCAAGGCATCAGGTACCTTAGGGCTACTGCTATCTAGATCTTCCATTGCACTGGCCTTGGTCTTCATCTGGACAGCAGGGTTAATGAAGATCCTCATGGAATCTCCAGAGAGACTGCCAGCCTGAGGAAGAGTCTGATAGGACCCGGTCTGCTGAGATTCCCTGGGGCCCTGGCTCTGCATCTGAGCTCTCTCAGTAATGACTGCCATGGAAAAGCAGGATTAGAGCTGTGGCTCTGATAAGACCCTAGGGACTCTCAGCTCTGTCACACCGAGCTCTGTGTGACCAGAGTAACCCTTAGTTCATTTATTTTGAATGGGAACAGTTGACTGTCAGGATATGAAGCTACTGTTGAGTCACTTGGGGTTAAAAGCACCCCAAATTCATAAGAAGAATACCATCTCTCTGATAGAGATGGTGCAGCCAGGTACAGGCAAATAGACCTGTAGGACATGATGAGCTGGCCCACTGACTCATGGGGAAAAAAAGCTCTGATTATGTCCTTTGTGAACAGTGTTCCCAGTGTTTGTCCACCCACTGGGTCTGATCTCCAGCTATGGTTGGTTAACCCATCACAGTGTCTATACATACTTAGAAAGTGATCCCTACCAAAATGAGAAACTTCGTATCTCTGGCAGAGACATTAAGCTAAGAGGATGTATAAATATCCAGAATACCGTAGGGTGACATTTATCTTCTCCCCCATCTAGAGCTGGTTCACCCCAAATGTCACACTTCTTTCCCATGTCTATCTGTTAAAATAAAAACCACCCTCTAGTTGGGCATGGTGGTACACGCCTTTAACCCCAACACTTAGGAGACAGAGGCAGGTAGATCTCTGTGAGTTCAAGGCCAGCCTGGTCTACGTAGCAAGTTCCAGGCCTGCCAGAGCTACACAGTGAGACCCTATCTCCAAAACCAAAACCAACCCAAACCAACCCAACCCAACCCAACCCAAACCAAACCAAACCAACAACAACAACAAAAACCACATCTGTAAACACCAGTGCTTGCTACTGTGTGACGGTCTGGAGAAGGAGCACCTTCTCTGCGCTCATGAGTTCAGCCACTGCCTCCACCTGCCCTTGGGGACATACACTGCCTTTCTCTGCAGGTTCTTTGATTCTGGCCAGATTCCAGCACACTGAGGACATCCCACATACCAGGGTTGTATTTGTGGGTAAGTAAATGGATTCCTGTGTGTGAACTCCAGCATGACAAGGGTTAGCCAGCTTTCCCTCCGCTGAGCTCTAAAACCTCCAAGATGTGATGTGGATACTCTGAGCCATGCTCTTAATTCATTCATTCCTTCAGCTGAAGCCTAAGGCATGAACTACTTTTTTCATTCATTCATTCATTCATTCATTCACTCACTCACTCATTTATTCAGCTGAAGCCTATGGCATGCACAGAGCCTGCTGGCCAGAAAACCTGAAAAAAAATCTCCATGGCTTTTACTGGGCGAGCTTGCCGGGAAGTGGTAAGAAATATGAGCTGCATGACAAAGCCATCACACTCCCTCACAGGCTCTAAATCAATACCAGAGATGCTCACACACCCACGTTATAGGTATACCATTCATAATAACCAGGAAATGAAACTGGCCTAGATTCCATCAACAAATGAATAGAAAAAAGAAAATGCAGTGTGTATACAGAGTGAGATTCAGCTGCAAGGAAAAATGAAATCATGGCATTTTCAGGAAACTGGATGGAACCGGGAATCATTATGTTAAGCAAAGTAAGTCAGCCTCAGAAAGACTTAAAAACATATGTTCTCTAGTGTAGAATCTAAGTTTAAATTTATATATGTGTGTGTGTGTATGTATGAGTGTCTGTATGAGTGTGTGGTATGTATGTGGTGTGGGTGTGTGTCTCTGTGTGTATGTATGTCTGTGTTTGCAGTGTGTATGTCTGTCTCTGTGTGTGTCAGTGTGTATCTGTCTGTCTGTGTGTGTATATGTGTGTGTGTCTGAGTATATGGTGTCTGTAGATGTTCATATGTCTGTGTATATGGCATGTGTGTGGGTGTATGTGTATTTGTGTGAGGTGTATGTTTATGTTTGTGTGTAACTTTATGTGGTGTATGTGTGTTTGCATGTGTAGTGTGAGGTGTCTGTGTATATTTCTGTGTGTGTATATATATGCATGTATGTGTGTATATCTGTGTGTGTTTGTCTGTATGTAGTATGTATGTCTTTGTGTGAGTGCGCTATGTGTCTCTCTCTAATCATGTGTATATACATGTGTGATGTGTATATGTGGTATGTGTATGTACATGTGGGGTGTATGTATGTGTATGGGTTGTGTGTGTGTGTGTGTTTGGTCTGTATGTATGTGTGGTATGCATTTGTACTGGTCTGTATGTATGTGTAGCATGTATTTGTACATGTGTGTATATGTGTGGTGTCTGCGATATGTGTGTGTGTATGGTATGTGTGCATGTATGGTATGTATGGTACGTGTGTATGTATGCTATGTGTGCATGTACATATGCATGTATGTGAGATGAAACTAGAAAGGGGGCTGTGAGGGGGAGGAAAAGCTCCTAAGGCAGAGCTAAAGAGAGACCGACACATACCAGGAAAGCAGGAAGAGTAGCTGTGTGGAGGAGGGAAGGTACTGACAGGGGATGAGGGGGAAGAGGGAAGGCACTGACAGGGGATGAGGGAGAGGAGGGAAGGCACTGACAGGGGATGAGGGGGAGGAGGGAAGGCACTGACAGGGGATGAGGGGGAGGAAAGAGGCAGCAGGGAGAAAGATGAGGAAGAACAAATGGCACCTCCTGTAGAAGCTGCTTTCCAGCAGGCTGTGTCACATGTGACCTCTTTGCCTCAGCATCTGGAACTCCAGAAAGGGAAGACTCTGGATGAAGTAGACTTTAATATTAAAGACTTTAATAGAGAACTTTGTTTCAGAAAGCTCAGCCTCAAGATCCGGCATTAGGGGCCAAAAAGATGGCTCACTGGTTAAGAGCACTGGCTGCTTTTCCAGAGGACCTGAATTTGATTCCCAGTACCCACACGGTAGCTCACAACCAACTATAACTCCCGTTCCAAGGGATCTGATGCCCCCTATGGCCTCTGAGCGAACTGCATGAACATGATGGACCAAACACCCAGAAACACAAAGTAAAAATACAGAAATTGGGCTGGAGAGATGGCCAGTGGCTAAGAGCACTGACTGAGCTAAGAGCTCTTCCAGAGTCTTGAGTTCAATTCCCAGCATCCACGTGGTGGCTCACAACCATCTGTAATGGGATCTGATGCTCTCTTCTGGTGTGTCTGAAGACAGCTACAGTGTACTCATATACATAAAATAAATAAATCTTTAAGGAGAGAGAGAGAGAGAGAGAGGAAGGAAGGAAGGAAGGAAGGAAGGAAGGAAGGAAGGAAGGAAGGAAGAAATCTTAAAAATAAATGCAGCATCTTATCTTTAGTATTAACTCAACCTTAGTTCTTATGTCATTGTTCTTGTGGTGCCTTTTGAATCAGTAGACTCTGGAGATGCAACCATTCATATATTTCAGCATCACAGGCATTTGAGCTTGCTTGGGGGGATGTATGCATAAAATGAACTTTGAAGGCCCTGTGTGAGTCAGACCTTAACCAGACACACTGACAACCGTTGTCCTATTGAGGCTAAAGGGCGGCCTGGGTTCTCTCCTCTCAGCAAACAGTTACAATGGTGGATTTACATTCCTAGTTATCTCTCATACTGAGGCAAGAGATCATTATTAAGTGAGAGAACAAATGTCTTCCTTACCACAAACAGAGCGTCAAAAGATCCAGTACATAGTTTGTATTTGCTGCTTAAGGAAAAGAGCTAAATTAAGATGGCTTAAATTTGCATAAGTAAACTTTCACATCATTAGAATTCAAACAGGAAGAAAGAAGTACTGAAACTCAAAAGGGTCATCAGATTATCGGCCATGCCTCAGGAATCCTGGGGAGCACCTCCCCATATTTTTCTTGGGTTTCTGTCTTATCTTCCCAGTTAACATTGCACTTAGATATTGAATAACCCCAGACTGAAACTTTTATGTCTAAGGAACAGAAGTTTACTAAAAATGTACCCAATGCTTTATATGCCCCAATACGGGGGAACGCCAGGGCCAAGAAGTGGGAGTGGGTGGGCAGGGGAGCAGGGTGGGGGAGGGGGGAACTTTCAGGAGAGCATTTGAAATGTAAATTAAGAAAATATCTAATAAAAAATTGAAGCCGGGCGTGGTGGCGCACGCCTTTAATCCCAGCACTCGGGAGGCAGAGGCAGGTGGATTTCTGAGTTCGAGGCCAGCCTGGTCTACAAAGTGAGTTCTAGGACAGCCAGGGCTATACAAGAGAAACCCTGTCTCGAAAAAACCAAAAAAAAAAAAAAAAAAATTGAAAAAAATGTACCCAATGTACCTAATATGTAAACTAGAGAAGAAATTTAACGTTAAAGGAGAAATCTTTATGTTAATGGAGTAATGTCTCCTGAGAAGCTTTGTGATAAATACAAACCCATCCCCATTCATAAATACAAACTCATCCTCATTGATGATTAACCAAGGAACTGCCCCATAGACTTGCCTGCAGGCCAATCTCACCAAGGCATTTTCTCAATTAAGATTCTCTCTACCCAGATATATCTAGGTTTGTGTCAAGTGGACAAACCAACCAGAGCACCCCCAAAGCCACCCTTTTCTCATTGGCACCCAGAGATGTGGGTTGTGATATTTCTCAGTTCTTTTATAATCATGAAAAGGCAAGGCCAGTTCAGATACAAAGATGCTTCAGTGCACCCGAGAGTTAGTCAACTGTGTGTTTCTTCACAGTTTTTTGAAATGGCTCATTGCAATTATAGATGAAAGCAACTTTTGACGTTGCATTATATTGTTTCCAAATGAGAGGCCCTGGATCTGTCACCAAAACCCCAGCTGGGATTCTAGCACCAAATACAGACTCTACTTTTGTGCGGGCAAGCAGGAAGCCAGATTTGACCTCATGTTTGTATCTCATTAAGACTCAGCCCCAGGCATGAGAGGCCTCACAGGCTCAGGTTGGACCTGCTCCTTAGGGCTGAGTGTCCCTTGGCAGTGCTGGCTTATTAGGGTACCTTCTGCTCCAGAAATATGTTCCTTATTGCCAGTGATTTAAGCGCTGTCCATGTCTGCCTCTGAAGAAAACACAGATTGCAATCACAAGAGAAGGTTCCAGTGGCCTGAGACTCCCTCAGGCTAACACCTCACTACTTCATGTGTAAACTCTTGAGCTAAGTTCACATCTGTACCGATACGGTTACCATATTCTCTCTGCAGGCCCAAACTGCCCCACTGTATGTATGGGCACCAGGCTTGAGGTGATTACCACCCCCACGCCCACATTTATTGCTTCCAGTGTGTGTGTGGCATGCAGCTGTGCCTGAAGACACTTGATCCTGAGCCCTGTGCATCCGTCATGGGAGCACACCTATGAGCCATGGTCTCAGAAGCAGTAGTCTAGCTTTTGAATTAAAAAGTGGCATCATCATGAGAGCTGGAGGGGTTGGCCCAGTGGTGAAGGATGCACACTGCTCCTGCAGAGCACTAGACTTCAGCTCCCAGCACTGTGTTACAAGGCTCATTCATAACTGCCTCTACCTCCAGCTCCAGAGATGGGGTGTCTGAACCTCTGGCCTCCATGGGTATCTGCATTCATGTGCACATACCACCACCATCACCCCTAAACATACACACATAAATGATTTCACATGAATATATCATTAACGTGGCCTCTCCATAATATGACTCTTTTTGTTTGAGACAGGGTTTCTCTGTGTAGCCCTGGCTGTCCTGGAACTCACTCTGTAGACCAGGCTGGCCTTGAACTCAGAAATCCACCTGCCTCTGTCTCCCAAGTGCTGAGATTAAAGGCGTGTGCCACCACTGCCCGGCTGAAGTTCTCATTTCTATGCCACACATGTACACACACACACACACATACACACACACACACACACACACACACACACACACACACACACACACACACACACACACACACACACTCACACTCACACAGACACAGACACAGACCCAGACCCAGTCACAGACAGACAAACACAGACACAGGCACACAGACACACACACAGGAAGAGGAAGAAAGAGACGGAGGAAGGAATGAAAGAAAGGGAGGAAAAGAAATCAAATGTCAGGGCCTCTTCCTTGCTAGCAACTGAAGGGACACAGGTCAACCCTAGGTGGCATTCCTTTCTGAGGTCCTAGGTTATTTTCTGGGGCTGTATGGTGGGTTTCAAGGCAGTGTGGACCCCACAGGAACTCTGTGTGCAAGTCTAGGCTAACTCCACTCTCCCTGCGGCTGTCTCCGGGCTGCTGCTGTGGCCAGGGCTGAGCAGCTAGCTGCCTCTTCCTTAGAATCCACCACTCTTTGTCCAGCCAAGGAGGAGGGATTTGCCTGCTCTATGCAGTGTAAGTGTCACAGGTCAAGGTAACCCACAAATATAGACCCCCCTACCCCATGTCCCACCTCTAGAAGGTACTGGAAACAGAGAAAGGATAAAACTTGGGGACTGTGACTCTGCATGATCCTGCAGAAGCTGGGTGGAGATTAAGGAAATCACTAGGTTTCCTGTACCAGTAGTGCCTGTGTAGCGGGGACTGGAGTCCCTGTTTCCTCCTTCTGGGCTCCAGGAACCTGGCCTCTAAGAACTATCACACCTGGCTGAGGGCAATGGGGCTGGAAGGCAGGCCTATTGGGCAATAAGGTGGGGCTGGCCTGGTGAGGTCACCCAGCACAGATAAAGGGCCTCAGGGAGAGGGCAGAAACCAGGCTTGTCCTCCAGGTCTCCCAAGACCACAGGCATGAGGCTGTTCATCCTTGCCTTGATGCTTCTTGAGGCCCTTGGTGAGTGCAGGTGCCCAGGGGTGAGGTGAGGTGGTGCCCAGGGGTGAGGTGAGTGCAGGTGCCCAGGGGTGAGGTGAGGTGGTGGGAGGTCACCGGCTGGGAATCTGGACACTAAATGCACTCTTCTGTTATCTAGGGAAGACTCTTGGGCTCAGAGAGGGTGAGATGTTTGCTTAAGTCACACAGGGCATCTGAGTTTAGACACTAGCTTTTGCAAGGACTGTGTGACTGTGTTACCATTCTGACCCTTGATTTCTTTATTTTAAAACTGGGTGGACTCAGACCTGCTTCAGGGAGTACTTGTCTGCCACAGTGGTACCGAGTCACAGTTCCAGGGAAATCCCTGGCTACTGAGGGAAAGCCTGCCCCCTTCAGGGAATGCTGGCTGTGGAGAGCCTTAGCACAGAGAGGGGTGCTGCCGGGGCTGGGGAGGGAGTGTGCTCTGTAGGTGGCACTGATGGGACACTGAGGAGCTGGCATAGCACTTGGCCTTTTGGTCACCCTGGTTACACCGCCCAGCAGCAGACAGGAGCTCCCAGCTTGGTTTCTTGCCTTGCTTATGCATTCCTTGCCTTGAGATGTGGCTCTCCTCTTTGTGGGCTCCTTTCATCTCCAGTGCTCACCCATTGTCCAGCTAAACCAATTCCCTCTTCCTGCCCCTCTCCTGTCCCAATGCGCATACAGAGCATCCTTTCTCTCATAGATTCTCTGGCCATATCTCCTTTGCGTGGTCACTAGCTGCCAGTCCACTCTGCTCCTTCCTAAGGCAGCACTCCCATCTCCACACAGCTCCTGTGAGTCCCAGCTTCACTGCCTCCCAAGAAGGGTTCTTTGTACCAACACTGGGGACCCTCCATGTAGGACTCTATGCCCTCTCTTAGTCTTGCTGCTGGATCCCACATCTAACCCAGGCGTCCTATACAGGCAGGCTATCTCAGTGGTCAGTGGTGCTGGTGCCCAACCGCCTAGGTTCAAATTCTAGAGTCAACACAACTTAGCTGGAAAGTCATAAAACTTGATAAAGCTACACAATACCTGGAACTATGATGTTGACAAAAACCACACTAAAGGCCAGATGAGGTGACCCAGTGAGTGAAGGTGCTTGCTACCAAGACTAAAGATATGAGTTCTAGTCTCAGAACTCACTCAGTGGAACCACCAACTTTCTATCTATAAATTTATCTTTTCTGGTCAAGTGTAGTGGTGCACACCTTTGATTCTAGCACTTGGGAGGCAGAGGCAGAGGCAGAGGCAGAGGCAGAGGCAGAGGCAGAGGCAGAGGCAGAGGCAGAGGCAGAGGCAGAGGCAGAGGCAGAGCCAGAGCCAGAGCCAGAGCCAGAGCCAGAGCCAGAGCCAGAGCCAGAGCCAGAGCCAGAGCCAAAGGCAGGCAGAGCTCTGTGAGTTCAAGGTCAGCCTGGTCTACATAGTGAGTTCCAGGACAGTCAAGGATACATAGAGACTCAAAAAAAAAAGTGAGTTATCCAATATTTTGTCTTGGATTTGGCTTCCTTCATCTAGTCATGTTATATGTATGTGTATTATTTTTTATAGTTGAAGAGTATTCCATTGAATGGATGTACTGCATTTTCTTCAGCCATTCCTATTCACCAGTGTTGGGATCTAGGTAGTTAGTTGGTATTTTATTTTATTTTATTTTAGGTTGTTATTGTTGTTATTTTGAGGTCTTTTTCCTATCTTAATAATGCTACTATGAATATTAATGATAAATCTTTATGCAGATTTATGTTTTTATTTCTATGAGCAATTGCCAACCTATTTCCCAAAGTGGCTACATCCTTTTACAATCTCAGCCATATGAAGTTTCCATGATTGCAACATTAAGATCCAGTGTGCACATAAGTAAAACATGAGCCACACCCTTCCCTGCTTCCCTGCCAGGTTCATCTAGGACAAGGCTGATGGAGGTCAATAAAATGATCTTTGGAGTGGCTCGTCTTTGGGGGTGTGGTGGGTGTCGGAGTCTCATCCCTCCATGGTCCAGCAGCTTAGCATAACTAGAGTAAGGCAGCTGAACAAGACCATGTAACGTAAAGGGAGGCGTAAGGCAGCTGAACAAGACCATGTAACATAAAGGGAGGCGGGGCAGAGACCACAGGCAGTCTACAGAATTCCATCGGACATCGGGGAGGTCTTCCCCACGGGCACTGCTGGACTCCATTCTGTCTTTCTTCCAGGACTCTGTCTAGCTAAGGCAACAACTGTTCGATGGTGTGCTGTGTCAAATTCTGAGGAACAAAAATGTTTAAAGTGGCAGAACGAGATGAGAAAAGTGGGTGGCCCACCGCTCAGTTGTGTCAAGAAATCTTCCACCAGCCAGTGCATCCAGGCCATTGTGGTAAGTTAATGCTCCAACCTGAGTGGAGGAAAGCAAGGAGAGGCACGCAGTCCAACTGCAAGTTCGAGTCTCTAGTCCCTCTGCTTCACTTTCTGGGCACCAGTCAATTGAGAGCAATCCTCGCTCACAGGAACCGGTGCCTCTTGAAATCTAAAGAAAGACAAATAACAGGCTTCTTATGGGGTAACTGGAGTATTATTTCAAATTGTTCATAGGAACTACTTTTATTTTTAAGGCCTAACCAGCCATATTTGATGAATGTGTAATGTCTTTAAACCCTTGAGAAATATGCCAGATGTAGCCCTAGATGCCATATCCCAACTGTTGGGTAGGGATGGCCAGGACTCTAGACATTAAAAAGACACTTGTTTGCCCTCTAGCACCTATGTAAAACCTAGAGATAGTAGCTTTCCCACTTGGCCCCTGGGTCTAGGAAGTAGAGACTGGAGGTCTAAACAAACTGGTGAGCTCCAGGTTTGGCGAAAGACTTTGTCTCAAAACATAAACCAGAGAGAGATGGAGGAAGACACCAGAAGTCAAGCTCTGGCCTCCACACGTTCATGTCCTCCAGTGTGTGAGCACACACACACACACACACACACACACACACACACACACACACACTGCGCACATCCACAAGACTGAAAATACACATAAACGCAAAATAGGGGATAAAGTATGTGGACCAAACAGCTTTAAATACAGAAGATTGTGACAGTGTGACCAAGAGTAACTGAAGTGAACAGGCATATGTAGGGGGCACATACAACTTCAGGAATTAAAGCCCCGGGGGTGCTTACTGCTCATAGCGCATGACCCCCTGACCTGTGCCGTCATCTTCTAGGTAGGACATATGGACATACGAGGGGATAACTCGTTCTGAAGCCCTGAAATCTTTTCTCCTGAAGCATGTCTGGCCCCATCTTCTTTCAGGCAAACAGAGCTGATGCCATGACTCTTGATGGTGGCACTATGTTCGATGCAGGAAAGCCCCCCTACAAACTGCGACCTGTAGCAGCTGAAGTCTATGGGACCAAAGAGCGTGAGTTCTTTTTTTCTGGGGACTCTGAAACCTCGTGACTGTGTGGTGGCTATGGAGCAGTTTCTGTGGACTGGGAATGGAAGAGCAAATGAGGCAAACCTAGTCAGTGTCTCACCCTGGGGAACGGAGTCTCTGGACTCTGGATGAAGACACGTCCTCCTGGTGCCTGGGTTGCCTTGCCACAGCAGCTTGGGTGAAGTGCATTCTTCCTTTGCCCCTCATCTGGGCTAAGCCCTGTCTAGTCCCTCTGTTCCTTTGCAGAGCCCCGGACTCATTACTATGCGGTAGCAGTCGTGAAGAACAGCAGTAACTTTCATCTGAACCAACTCCAAGGCCTGAGGTCCTGCCACACGGGCTTTGGCAGGAGTGCGGGGTGGAAAATCCCTATAGGGACACTTCGTCCGTACCTGAATTGGAATGGGCCACCTGCATCCCTTGAGGAAGGTAAAATGGCTTTGGGGGAGGCACGGGGCGGGGAGAGATCCTGAGTGGTCCAAGCTGGGAGTTTCTAGTCTCACTGTAGACACAAGCCACTTTGGGATGGGTTTCCATATGGGGTGAGTCCAAGGTGGCTGGGATCGGCTCATCCTCTGTCGCCTACTTCTCTGTGTTTGACAGCGGTATCCAAGTTCTTCTCAAAGAGCTGTGTTCCTGGTGCCCAAAAGGATAGATTCCCCAACCTGTGTAGCTTGTGTGCAGGGACAGGAGCCAACAAATGTGCCTCTTCCCCCGAGGAACCATACTCAGGTTATGCTGGAGCCTTGAGGTGAGTGACACCATCCTCTCCTCCCCAGTGGCCCATGGCCGCACAGCTTCAGGCCAGGGTGCGGGATGGAGATTGGTTCTACTGATGTGCAGATGGAGAACCCACCAAGTCCTAAGAAGTGGTTGGCCTCTCTACTACATGTTCTTCTCCAGCCCCTTAGAGGCCCAACAAGGCCCCAAACTCTATATCACTTTGATGGAAGCTAACCTGGTTATGGCCCCTCTGATCACCTCACACCTGACTTTGCTCTCCTATTCTCTTGGGTTATTTGCTAACTTCCTCCCTGCTTTCATCCCATCTTGGTGGGGCAGCGATGTGGCCTTAATATTTGGTCTAACTCAGGCCTCTCTCTAGAGTAGGAGAGGGTGACCTCTGTCTGACTTCCTCCTCTGGCCCCTACACCATTTCCTAGGCTCAGCACCTCCTCTCCAGTCCTTTCCTGGAGCTCAGGCAGTTTTGTGGAGTGACTTCCCTAGGTCCTTTCTGACCCTGGCACATTTGCCCCCTCAGCATGGAAAAAGCCCCACGGCTGAGGATACCTCATCTTTAACTGAATTCTTCTCATTTCACAGGTGTCTGAGAGACAACGCTGGAGATGTGGCTTTTACCAGAGGAAGCACAATATTTGGTAAGGGCAAGAGTGAGGCTGTGGGTGTGGCCGCCTCTTATGTGCTTTCGTCATAACTGTCATGTGAGGGTCACCAGATTCCCCAGTTGTGATTAAGTTGCCTACTAAGTCCAACTCTTCTTTTAGGTTTTTCTTTTAAAAATATTTTAAGATTAATTATGATTTTACGTGCATGGGTGTTTTGCCTGCATGTATGTCTGTGTACCACATGCGTGTTTGATACTCAGGGAGACCAGAAGAGGGTGTCAGAGCCCTTGAGACTAGAGTTAGAGATGGTTGTGAGCTGCTATGTGGGTGCTGGGAATCGAACCCAGGTTTTCAGGGAGAGTAACCACTGAGTGACCTCTCCAGCCCCTACCGAATGCTCTGAAATCTCCCACTTCTACCCCCTTCTCCTTCCCTCACAGACACTCTCACCAGGGAGCTCATCATGTGCTCTCCCAGGTGTACACGCCTTTGCACCATAAACTTCACTGGCTCGTGTCTCTGGATTCTGAGTTCACACAGGTTTTACTGAGCACTAGAAGCAGTGCTAGCCCAAGGCTTTCCCCTCAGCATAGAGGGTCCAAGATTGCTCCCTGGTTTTATTACACGGGTAACCTGTGGTTCTGACAGTAGAACGATCTGTGGAACATGTCTACCATATTTAACGTCTCTGTCAGTCTAATGAGGGACAGCCAGGCACGGTCGTCCTCCTTTCTGCCACACACTGTCCTCCATTCTGCTTTACCTTTTTGAGTGCTCAGGAATAGCTCACTCTTTTTGATTCAATTTCATCAACTCTGTGATCAGAATTCTCTTGGGGGAGAAGGGGAGCCCACAGCTCAAGGTGGTGGCCAAGCATCAGCTCATCTCGACACGTTTCCCTTCCTCCCAGAGGAGTTACCAAATAAAGCCGAAAGGGACCAGTACAAGCTGCTCTGCCCAGACAACACCTGGAAGCCAGTGACAGAATACAAACAGTGCCACCTGGCCAAAGTCTCTTCACATGCTGTGGTATCCCGAAGTACGAATGACAAAGAAGAGGCCATCTGGGAGCTTCTCCGCCAGTCACAGGTACACTTACACATGCACAGCACCCCTTGCCTGTTTTGGTTTAGGGGTGGGGAATGGCCTCTCTTTCCCTAACTTTAGCAGTAGAGAGAGTTCGATAGTTTAAGGACCGTGGGCCCTGACTCTCCCTTGGACAGCAGAGACATAGGAACCTTCCTCAGTGTCAGCCCCTAGCAGGCTTTCCTGGGCTCCAGCAGAGGCAGGGGTGGGTACTGGATGCTATTCTTAGGTCACCCAAGGACCTTGGGACAAAACAGTTGATGAGGTAAGTTATAGTTGAGCTTGTATCTCTGTAATGGGCAGAGTCCCTGGGAGCTCGGATATCAATTGCATTTGAATTATCCCCAAATCCCAAGTAGCTATTTCCCACACTGGGTTTCGGTTCCTTCCTGCCTACTGCTGGTGACCATAATTCTATTTTCTTTCCTTAAACAGGAGAAGTTTGGAAAAAACAAAGTGTCGGAATTCCAGCTCTTTGCCTCCCCCTCAGGACAGAAGGATCTGCTGTTCAAGGAGTCTGCCATTGGCTTTGTGAGGGTTCCCCTGAAGGTAGATGTAGGGCTCTACCTGACCTTCAGCTACACCACATCCATACAGAACCTGAATAAAAGTAAGTGGACCCCAGGCAGGGACCCAAGGGTACTGAGCAGGCAGTGAACTGTGGGTGAGCTCTGCTCTGGAATGATCTTTCCGCTACTGGTGGGGCTGACACACATACAAGGGTCTCTGTCAATCAAGTCAAGGCCATTGTGAAAAATGTCTCCAAAAAAAAGTCCCAGACGCTGGACTAATGCTTCCATATTCCTCTGTGTATGCCAGGATCCCAAGGCCTCTTAATAAGTGAGAAAGAGAGGCATGGGCTAAGAAGAATCTGGGGAGATTACTCCAGAGGCTGGGTGAAGCCCCCGTTCTGTGCTGGGATTTGGACTTGGCTGTAGAGATTACAAACTTGGCTATTTTTATCCTACTTGGGAGGAAGTCTGAGTGAACCAGGAGGCTGTACTGTGACACCTGCTGGTGACTGTGGGCCTTATGGGTGGGTGGTCAGGGCTTAGTCAAGGTCCGCTAAGCCAGCCTTCGGGGTATACACTAGTTTCCATGTCATGAAACTTTTATTCTGAGGAACAGAACATTAGGCACTCCACTCATTACACCAAGGATGAATTAGAAGCCACGGAAGCCCTCTGAAAGAACAGAAGGAGAAACAGAAAGCTTCAGGCCTAATGGGTTTGAGGGCTGTGATGGGGGCGGGGGGGAGGGAAGTCCTCACACAGATTCCTCGGTCAGGAACTTGATCCCCACGGAGGGCAGAGGTGGGAGCGAGGCAGCGCCTAAGCCTGAGTGTTCCTCACGGTTGTCCCTCCCCACAGAGCAGCAGGATGTTTTAGCCGCAAAGGCCCGGGTCACGTGGTGTGCCGTGGGCAGTGAGGAGAAGCGCAAGTGTGATGAGTGGAACAGAGCGAGCAGAGGCAAGGTCACCTGCACCTCATTCCCCACCACAGACGACTGCCTCCTCGCAATCATGGTAGGGAACCAGGGTCACGTGTGCTGTGGGCGGTGGGCTTCTTAGAGGGCACGGACCATGGTCATCTGCTTACAGTGAGGTTGGTCACAGAGAGGCCACTGCGAAGAAGGAACAGTCGAAAGAGAGGGTGGGCTCGGGACCACTCATGCACATGTGTTGCATGAAGGAGCAGCTTTCTAGGTTTGAAAAACAATTTGTTGGAATTTCTGTCCTTTTCAGTAAAAGTATAATTTAGGGGTATTAGGTTCATTTGGAAATTATGGAACAGTTTTAGCATCTCTCTCTCTCTCTCTTTCACACACACACACACACACACACACACACACACCTCTGCATGCAACTTCATATAGAAATATTTACAGTGAGAGTTTTGAAATTCCCCACCCCAGGTTTCTCTGTCCATGTAGCCCAGAGCAATTCTAGATTGTATGGGTTATTACTCTTTTGATCCCTCGTTCAAATAAGCAGTATACCATGGATACTTCCCCACATCAATGCTAATCTTGGGAGACAGTTTTAAATGCTTATTTTATTTTATGTATATGTGTGAGTGCCTGAGTGTGTATGGGAGCCACATGCATGCAGGTACTAGAAGAGGGTGTTGGATCCTCCGGAAGTAGAGTTAGAGACAGTTGGAGCTGCCATGTTGGTGCTGGAACTGAACTCAGGTTCGCTGGAAGAGCAATGGGCACGCTTAGCCGCTGAACCAAATCTCTTGTCCCCTCATCATTTTTTTTCCCTCTCATCATTTTTAACGCCGTTGTGTAGCATGCTGACTGGGCAAAGGAGCATGCAGTCGTGTTTCTGCATGGGTGTGGCTTGTTCATTCTCATGAGTCACCTTGATACCCAACCTCTGGGTGCCACTTCGAGTGTTGTACTAAGAAGCAGAAGTTAGCTGAGAGCAGCTTTTCTCAGCATGTCTTCTGTGACTGAGGGAGTGTCAGGAGTGCTGGGGTACAGGAAGAGTTCTGTTCAGAAGACAGAGTTAGTGTCTCAGGTGTGTGGGTGACAGCCCAAAGACAGTGAGACCAGCGGAGGACTGAGTCCATGTGATATTTCCTCGGGGTGTTACGTGCAAACAACACGTGTTTTGAGGCCATCCTTGAGAGCTCTGAAGACAGCATCTTCCTGTGGTGTGTGTAACTGGCTCTGTCTCTGCAGAAGGGAGATGCTGATGCCATGAGCCTGGATGGAGGCTATGCCTACACTGCGGGCAAGTGCGGTTTAGTTCCAGTCTTGGCAGAGAACCAGAGTAAGTAGAGTTGATGACCTTTCCAAGCTATGCCATCTGAGGTTGACTTGGGAGTAGGGAGGTGCTACCCCACTCACTAGATCCTGGAGAAGATAGAGAATCAGAAGGAATAAATGAAAAGTGCCATGACACCCACTTCACCCCATCCCCTCAGATCGACAAATCATGGTAGTTTATTTCTTGACTAAAACAAAAACAAAGACATCTTTGGGAATGGTGAGATGATTCAGCTGGTACAGGTGACATCGGCTGCCAAGCCTGATGACCTAAGTTTGATGCCTAAGACCCACATGGTGGAAGGAACCAACTCCCACAAACTGTATGCAGCCCTCTGTGTGCACACACAGGTCATGTGCACCTGACACCATATGTATATATTATGCATTATTATAAATATGTATTTATTAATATATATGTTGCACACACAGAGCATGCATGTGTTGACAACAGGCACGTATTGACAACATGCATGTGCTGCTAGCATGAATACACTGATAGCACGAATGTACTGACGCCCAGATGAAGGGTCAGCCATCCCCAGAAGTCACCCTGTGCCCTGCTGTCACCATACTTCCAAAAGGCAGTGACTCTCCTGACTTCCAAAAACATAGATCACCTTGCCTCTCCTTTAAGTTAATGGAAAAAGAATTGGGCATCTGATGTCTGGTGTGCCTTGCTCAGCATAATTTTTGTGACATCCACCCACACAAACGCGTGACTGCTGATTATCCAGTCTCGTGGCTGCATAACGCTCTATTGTGTGACTGGATCGCAGTGCTTCTCCATTGTCCTCGTGGATGGGTATTTCGGCGGTTTCCATCTGGTGGTTATTGAGAATGATAGGGCTACGGCCATCCATGTCCATGTCTATGATGAAAATGTGTGTTTATTTCTGCTGTGTTGATATACCGAGGCGTTCCCTTTGAGTTTGATCTCGTTGTATTGTGGGCATTTGAAAGTTTGTGGCCTCTCGGTAAATCTGAGTTGTCAGTAACGCTTTGCTTGTCTTTGCCCCTTCAGAATCCTCTAAAAGCAATGGCTTGGATTGTGTGAACAGACCAGTGGAAGGTAATTTGGGGGGCAAAAATAAGTCACTACTCAAGAGGAGGCAGGGGGAACGTCACTAACCACAGAGAGGCCGAGCCTGGAAACTGTTATTACAGATACAAATGGTTGATGGAGGAATAATTACAATTATTATTGTATCATTATTATATTATCATGCTTGCTGGAGAACTTTGATGTGGTCACTCTTAGTGCAGGCTTCTCTGTAGAAAGAATAATGTTGCTCCCCCATTCTGTACATTCGAGGGAACAGTGGCCCAGAGAGTCCCCAGCGCCTCCGATCTCACTCATACTGGTACTACGCTGGTGCAGTTGCTGGATTTGAACCTCACCAAGCCTATGGCTCTGTACTAGCCTCAGCTGCTCTCTGGAGTCAGAGCTTGCTGAGCTGTGGAAGCCTTGGTACTTGCCCTCAGTTGGGGTATCAGATACCTTGGGCAGGGGCACAGCAACCATGTTAACTCCCTCACCGTGCTGGGCTGGGTTGATTGCACTCAGCTCTGGGCGGTCCTTGGGTGCATACCCTTAGCATTCATGAAGCAGATCTACTGGCCACCACAGCACTTGCCTGTGTGAGTGGCTTGTGCATTGCTGAGGCCAATCTCATTGTTCAGAGTCTGTTGCCCTGAGTAAAGGTTTATAACTCAGCAATACTATGTGGCTGGTTGAGGACAGTCACCTGTAACCACTTAGAGGATCAATTTTTCATATTATTTTATTTAACAATACAGATTGGTCTTCCCTTGACACAGAATACCTGTTTTTTTTTTTTAATTTCTCATTTTTCCTTCCTTCCTTCCTTCCTTCCTTCCTTCCTTCCTTCCTTCCTTCCTTTCTTCCTTCCTTCCTTCCTTCTTTCCTCCCACCCTCCCTCCCTCCCTCCCTCCCTCCCTTCCTTCCTTCCTCCCATCCTTCCTTCCTTCCATCCTTTCTTCCTTTTCCTAACAATGGTCAATGATCCATGGTCATATAATCCTGTTGTTTTTCCCACCTGGGTTGGAGACACTGTACTTGAGACCATGGGTACCCTGGAAGCTAAGATGTTCTCTCTGTCATCTGTTGCACAAGGGTACCTTGCTGTAGCAGCAGTTAGAAGAGAAGATGTTGGCTTCACCTGGAGCTCTCTGAGAGGCAAGAAGTCCTGCCACACCGCCGTGGACAGGACTGCAGGCTGGAACATCCCCATGGGCCTGCTTGCTAACCAGACCGGATCCTGCAAATTTAGTAAGCATATGGGAGGGTCTCATGGGATGGCCTTCCTGGGTCTGGGAGTGAGTACTTGAGGCTGTGGAACCTTAGGGAAAGGAGAAGGCAAGACGGTTGCTGACTGGCTGTCGCTTGTAGGCCTGTTTTAGAATAGTTAGGTTCTCCTTCTGGTCACCTCATGGAACCTTATGAGTTAGCAGCTAGCTGAATTGTTAACAATCAGATGCAATTTATTTTATTATTATTATTATTATTATTATTATTATTATTATTATTATTATTTTGTAATCGTAAATCTGGTAAGATAGCTTGAATTTCTAATGTAGGTAAGAATTTCTTGACAGGCATTTTCAAATGTTTTCACGTGTATAAAAAACTGATTCCTGGGCTGGAGAGATGGCTCAGTGGTTAAGAGCACTGACTGCTCTTCTGAGGTCCTGAGTTCAATTCCCAGCAACCACATGGTGGCTCATGACCATCTGATGGAATCTGATACCCTCTTTGGTGTGTCTGAAGAGAGCGACAGTGCACTCACATACATAAAATAAACTTAAAAAAAAAAACAACTGGTATCTTTTAAGAATGTTTCCAGAGAGTTGGCACCCAGCACTCCTGAACACAAGTCATTAGACCTACCTGGTACCATGGGTGTACCAGACGCAGGGACATAACAGCATCGGGTACCTTCCTTCTATTGAGAAGCCTGGGTGTCTATTTCTGATTTTAAAAAATAAAAAGAAGTCAGGTTGTGGGACAAGAGGCCTATCTGTGCAGGTGCGACCTTCCCAGACACCAGCCCTGATACCCTATCCATTTGTACAGTCTGAAGCTTTTCTGACTTCCAGTGGGTCTTTGGTTGGTGGTAGAATGTCATTCTGGGGTGACAAATGTCCTGATTGTGCTGTCTACGTACTGAGATGACATCACGCTATGCCATCTGCTGGGTAAAGACTTTGTGTCCACTGTGGCCTGAAGCACTAACTGACCTTCTTCCCTCTATCTAGATGAATTCTTTAGCCAAAGCTGTGCCCCTGGGGCTGACCCCAAATCCAATCTATGTGCCCTATGTATTGGTGATGAGAAGGGTGAGAATAAGTGTGCCCCCAACAGCAAAGAGAGGTACCAAGGCTACACTGGGGCTTTAAGGTGAGTCTGGACCAGAGCGTCACCAGCCCAGGGCCTCAGCCCTCATTCTCAACAGGTAGCACTGTGGCTGGGATGGGGTGCTCTCATAGAAGAGTCAAGGATCAAAGGAGCAGAAGAAGCAAGAGCTTCCTATCATACCCAACACCCCAGAGAGTAGAGGTTGGATGGCAGGGTCACAGGGCTGCAGGGCTGTGGGGCTCAGCTTTATCACCCTCAAAGTCAACGGGTAGAGAGTGTCTCAGTGCATTTCAGAGGATTCTAGTGACCACCACCCTTCTGTCTCCCTCATTCACATCGCCATTATCTTACATTTTTAGTTTTCTCCTTGGTTTTGGCCTTGAAGGGGCTGAGAAATAGTCTAGCCTCTGAGTGCCTGCTGTATCATATAGAACTGAGCTCAGTTTCCAGGATCCCAATCAGGTCCAGGGGATCCAGTGTCCTCCTCTTAGGTCCAGAGTACACACATGTGCATGTATGTACATACAGGCACACACACACACACACACACATAAATAATAGTAGGTGACAAAGAGAAAGCTATATTACCATACCTTCTTAGCGCTGCATGGGCCACAATGACTGTACAGTTTACATTTACTTGGGTATTGTTTCTCATGGCCCTGTGTAGGGTGTGAGGCCCAGGAGGAGGCTCCTTCCTCCATACTTCCTTTAACACCAGATGTTGTCACAGACCCTCACATGACAATAGTCAAAGGGAACTTTGGACTTTTAAATATAAATTCAATAATTTTGCTCCCATGAAACAATGACTTTTTTTTTTTGGCTATATCTGAATGATTTATAAACACTGATTTTTTTTAAAGTGTATGAAACATGTCCTTAAGGATTCACATATAGAAAACCTACAGCATGATTCACTCTTATTGATTTATTGATTGATTGATTGATTGATTCACTCTTTAAATAGATAAGTTTGATAAGAAGAACCCAAGAGAATCCTGGGATCTGTTTCCCCAGACTTGCAGCATGGAATTCTCTCTCTGAAAACATCTGCACACCCTTGCTCCTGTTTACACTAAAAGTTTTGTCTTCTGCTCAGTTATATCTAGAATCTAGACTGGGAACTATATAACAAAGTAATCCAAAGCTGGAGCCAGGAGTCTTGTTTTTCTCTTACATCTTTAACTAAAACTCATTTAGGTTAGCATACAGCATGCTGGGTTTCATCATGGTGTCTCCAAATTCAGGTGACATCATGTTTGGTTCCCATTGGCTCCCTTGCACTCTGTCCCTTGCTTCTTTCCTCCCAGGTGACATCGTGTTTGGTTCCCATTGGCTCCCTTGCACTCTTCACCAGCTTCTTTCCTCCTCAGCTCATCCTTATTACATGTGTTCCTCTACTCTTTCCTTAAGATTTCTCCCTTCTAGGGATGGAGAGATAGCTCAGCAGTTAAGAGCCCTGGTTGCTCTTGCAGAGGACCCAGGCTTGGTTCTCAGCATCTGCATGGTGACTCAAAAGCATTCCTCTGGCCTCAGCAGGCACCAGGTATTCATATGGCACACAAATATTAAGGAAACACTCATACACATAAACTAAAAATAAATAAATACTTTTAAAATGTTCTCTTCCTCCCCTCTCATAGTCCTCATTCTGGTTTCCTCACACACATGCATATACACACATACACACATACGTACACATATACATACATACATATACCACACACACATATGCACATACATATACACATATATACACATACGTATACCACACACACATACACATATACACACATACATATATCACACACACATACATGTATACATACACACACATATACACACATACATAAACATACACACACACATACACACATGCATGTACACATACACACATACATACACAAACATATACATACACATACACACACAAACATATATACACATACATACATTCACATGCACACACATACACACATTTGCACACACACAAACACACACTTTTATACTACAGCCCCACATGTAAAAGAAAACATGTACTATTTGTCTGAGTTTGGCTTATGTACATAATAATCTCCAATTTCACTTACTTTCTATAAACATAATGCTCTCCTTTTTCTTTAAACTTCCATTATGAATTTGTAGCGCGTTTTCTCTGCCCATTCATCTGTTGATGGACATCTTGGCTGCTTCCACGTCTTGGCTAATATAAACACGGATATGCAAATATCTCTGTGGTAGTACACAGAGTTCTTTGAGCCTATACCTAGGTGTGCTATAGCTGGGCCAGATGATAGTTTCGGTCTCAGGTTCTTAAGAAACGTCCACAGAGGCTGCACAAGTTTCATTCTTGTATTAATAACTAGCATGCATATACTATTGGTTCTTAACTTTTTAAAGTTTTACATATTTTTTTGACTTCCTGTTATGGTACAAAACCTAACCTCTCACACTGCCCCTGTCCCTCAAAAACTCAACCACAAACTTTTTTCTGACACCTGGTTTAATCTTATCGATGCTTGCATTGCAATGACTACTCCAGCATCATTCTCATACTAAGGATGTGGCACAAGAGTGTGTGTCCCTAGTCAGGCGTGGAGATGCCGAGAAGGGGAACTTACTTCTTCAGGCTTCGAGGCAAGAGCTTCTACACGCTGAGCCATCTCCTCAGCCCTGTTTTGATCCCTAGTGTTCTGAGCCTTCATTTCTCATGTGAGTCCTCTCTGCTTTATTAGAGTGGGAAGTTGGCAGACATGGCTACAAATTATTCAGTTTGGTGAAATTGTTACTTTGTTGACACTTTCTATGCAATTGTGTTTTAAACCCCAGACTCTTGTGGGCCTCTGTCTGAGTTCCTAATATCCATTAGTCATATTTTTCACTTCTAGTTTCTGCAAAATTTGCTTGGTTGAATCTTTTAATCTTGTGTTATTTTAAAGAATTTTTATGGTAAAGACTATTTTTATTTTCTTTTTAAAAATATTTATTTATTTATTTTAAATGTGTTTTGCTTGCATGTGTGTCTGCATACTACCTACATGCCTGGTGCCCTCAGAGTCAAGAAGAGGGAGTCAGATCCCCTGGAACTGGAGTGATGGATTGTTGAGAGCCTCCATGTGGGTGCTAGGAATAGAACCTGGGTCCTCTGGAAGAGCAGCCAGTGCTCTTAACCATTGAGCCATCTTTCCAGTACCTACTTATTTTCTTTTGAAACTTCCTAACAAGTCTTTGTATTTCCATTATCAATCTTCTTCTGTGTGCTTCATGAATGCTGCTCATTTCTTTCTCATCTTTAATGATATTAAATGTAATCCTCTCTCTCCTAGCATCTCTGAATCTTGGAGTACAATGCTTTTGGTATCCCTTTTCATGCTCTCCCTTCTGGCATCTGACAGCCTTTGCCCGTTTGACAGTGAGGTGGGTGCGTGCCGCAGCTGACTCTCGGCTTTCCATCAGTTTTCTAGAGTGAGGTGCTGGGCCCCGCCGGGGCTTTTGGTTTGTGCCATTTGTCATGAGCATCCTTATATCAGAGTCTACAGATGTTTTCTTGGACTCATCAGACTCTTGATGAAGAGTCTCACTGCCCTAATAGCCAGCCTGGGCGGTGCGTAGGGATTGACTCCATCTTCCAGAGCACAGACTTTTCAGTTTACTCCTTAATGGATGGGGGTTGGGGGCGGGGAATGTTGGGACAGGTGTAACCCTGTAGCCCAGGCTTGCTTCATGCTCACAGCAATCCGCTTGTCTCAGCTTCCGGAGTCCTGGAATGATCGGCATGAGCCTCTGTACCCTTCTCCGTCTCCATCTCTGTCTTCTAGGTTGTGTCTCCCTATACTTCCACTGGATTTGTTTCCCTATACTGTGTGTGTTAAGGGTCATCCTGCCAGATGTTGGGGTGAGAGTTGCTGCATGGGATGGGAGCATTAAGCTCTGTTTTCAGCCAGCCACTCTCAGCGATGCCTTATATTTCTTGTTGCTGAGTCTTTCTGGCATCCCATGGTTTGCACATCAACTTTCGTCAGAGCTGCTACCACCCCTGCCTTCTGCTACAGCGTTCCTCCTTCAGTTAGGCCAGGACTGCTCCGCCATTTTCTTCCCAGATTCTAAAGGATGCCTTCATTACCTTCTCTTTCTCTTTTATAAGTTTATGGGTAAAAAAAAAGAGAAATCTCATGGTGTCATGTCACTGGGGTTTTAGAGGGAGAGAAGATAACCCAGATGCTTGCAATCTGCAGTGTTAAATCTTAAATTCCTGGAAACAGTTTCAAGTTGTGTATATTTACTTTTATGTTTTAGTTTTTGGAATGCGTGTCATAAATATTTATGAGAATTCTAATGGTTTCTCCCCTGTGGTGTATTTATTTTGGGAAATGTTTTAGGTGTCTGGCTGAGAAGGCAGGAAATGTTGCATTTTTGAAGGACTCCACTGTCTTGCAGAATACTGACGGTATGTGAAGATCTTTCACTTCCTCCTTCAGAGCAGTCTTCAGCACCCTTAACATATCCTCATTTTGGGGTTGGTCTTTGGAAAAATAGTGTAACTATTTCAGACTTTTGACTAAAAGAATTCTCAAATACTTTAAATCTATCTTCCTGCCCCCTCTCTCTCTTTATTTCTCTATCTATCTATCTATCTATCTATCTATCTATCTATCTATCAAGACAGAGTCTCATTTTATAACTCAACCTTGAACTTACTACATATATCACATGGGCCTTGAGCTCATGGAAGTCTTCCTCTCTTGGCAAACTGAGTTCGGGAAATTATAGGCATGAACCACACACCAGTTGGTGAGTTCTCAAGTCTTTACTGCTGTAGGCAGCATAGGAACATCTGTAATGTTATGGTGGTTTTGAAGCAATTCACACACATAGGTACACACATACAGGTATACACACATTCACATAGACATACACACTTACATGCATATATACACAAACACACATATATGCATATATACATACGCACATTCACACAGATGTACATACACATGTACATAAACATACATACTATACACACTGAGCTGCTACACATGAGTATATACATGAATATGTATGTACATACGTACATCCACATACACACATATACATTCACACAGGCATACACACACACACCCGTCGTAGTTGGTAGCAGGTACATGAATGAAGAAACTCACAGTCTGTCTGTACCAGATGAAACAAGAACAGACAGTAGTAATAACTGGATGCATGCAAATAAGATTTCGCCTTGAAGATGGGAATAGAGGCCTTTCTTCATCTCATCTCCACATTAAAACCTTGTTCCAGAAACTCCTTGAGAGTCAGTGAGTAAGAATCCACACAAACATGTAGGTTATGAAGACAATGTAGCAGTCACCATTAGAATAAGATCCCCCCTCTTCTGGTCGCTAGATTGGGAGAACAAAATGAGGCACCCAACTCTTGCCAGCTGTTTGCTCAAGTTCCTCTTCCTTCTTTAGGTCTCCTCAGCCTTCACACCTCTGCCTCTGAAGGCAACCTGCTGCTTTGTTCAGTAAACTCCAGCCCAGCCCCTCCTTCCTTTTCCTTCTGCTTGCCTGTTGTCTCTGGGTGTGTGTGTGTGTGTGTGTGTGTGTGTGTGTGTGTGTGTGTGTGTGTAGACCTTTGAGACCAAAATGCTCAGTATTAAGTAGAGGAAACCCAGGAGGGGAGGGGGGTGAGGTGTTTCCCAGGGAAGGAGAGTCAAGCAGGAGCTTGGCTGAGGAGTCTTTATGTGCACACGCAGGTGTGCCACATTTATACCCAGAATTCATAGCAGCCTGTGTAATACTCAGGGAGTATCATCAGACTGATGTCAAATTTAACTTTAAGGCTCTCAGGTACTTGATACCTATGTGTATTGGAATTAACTAGATCTATTGATAAGCCCATGGAGTTGCGCATTTTTTCCATGTTGTACTGAAATGAGATGGCAAAGACTGTCTGTGAAAGTCTGAGCTTGGAAATGCTCTAGGATTGGAAAGTTTTTCCACACCACATGATATCTAACATGTGGGGGAATCCTGCACACCTGACCTCATCTGATGAGTCAGAGCCAGACTGTGGTCACTCTGGCAACACTAGGCAATATGACCTTCAGGTGACACCTGTAATTTGCATATGAAACATAATGGAATATTTTGTTTATTTTCGCATTTCCACAACCACAGTATTTCATTATGTACATACAAATGCTCAAAAACTTGAACAAATTTCAAAGCAAAAGTAGTCCTAGTTCCAAATGTTTTGAATAAAGGGTACTCAACCTGCTTTCTTTTTTTTTTTTTTTTTTTTTTTGGAAACTACTAGAAAATATATTGCATAAATGGAACTCTTTTGTAAAAGGGGCAGGAAGATACATCAGTGGATAAAGTGCATGTTATACAGCATTAAGACTTGAGTTGGGATCCCCAGCACCCGTCTAAGGAGGCAGATGAAGTGTCATGGGTCTGCAATCCCAGCTCTGGGGATGACAGAAATGGAGATAGGTAGATCCCGAGCCTTCTGGTCTAGCTAAATTAGTGAGCTCTGAGTTCTGTGGAAAACCGTGTCTCAAAAAAAGAGCAAAGAATCGATTGTGGAAGATACCCAGAGTCAACCGCTGACCTCCATACATAACTGCACAGGCAAGCATACCTGAACATATGTGCATGCACACATATAACACACACACACTTAAAAGAACATTTTAAAAAAAGATTTACTTATTTACTATGCATACAGTTTTCTGCCTGTAGGCCTGAAGAGGGCATTGGATCCCAATACAGATGGTTGTGAGCCACCATGTGGTTGCTGGGAATTGAACTCAGGACCTCTGGAAGAGCAGCCAGAGCTCTTAACCTCTGAGCCCTTAAAATTTTCTTTTAAAATTTAACAGCTTGATTGGGATACAACTTGGTGATTTCAGAATCCATCCATTGTCTGTGTACAATCGAGTGGGCTCTAATACAGTCAGAATGGTAAAGCCACCAACGGTACCATCCAACTCCACAACACTCATTTGAACAACATGAAGAACCCCTTGCATATCTTGGCAGCCCACTGTCTCTGTTTTTTCAACATCTGCTTCCTGTTCCCATGGCTTTGTCTGTTCTCATAAATGCAACTATCATTTGTGGCCCTTTGTAGCTGGCTTCTTTATCATAGCATCATAATTGTGAGAATCAGCCATGTTACCACATGTATGAACTTATTGAATAAGAATTTCCTTTATGGCTAAGCTCGGCATATTTGTTGCCTGAATAGCTTGTGAAGAATAAAGCTCCATTTTGTCTCCTGGATATCACCACAGCCCATATGTGCTTTTCAAAATAGTCATACCTTGACCTAGCAGACTAGCTATGGCTAATGGCACCTTTCTTTTACCAGGGAAGAACACTGAAGAGTGGGCTAGGAACTTAAAGCTGGAGGACTTTGAGCTGTTGTGCCTTGATGGCACCCGGAAGCCTGTGACTGAGGCTAAGAACTGCCACCTAGCCACAGCCCCAAACCATGTTGTAATGTCTCGGACAGACAAGGTAGAAGTCCTTCAGCAGGTGCTGTTTGACCAACAGGTATGGACCAGCAGGGCTCCCAGCATGCCCTTTACCACTCCTCACTGCAGGGGCTCCTGCCAGGAGGTGATTCATCCACTCAGACCTTTCTTTTTAGCCCTTCTGCTTGATCGATGGGGATAGCATTTGCTCTGTACTGTGAGCCTTTCTAGGAACCAACTAGACTTCTGCCTGGATTCTCTGCTCCCAGACTTGAACTTTCCGACCTCTTCCCTCCCGCTGCTCTCTCTAGTGACTCAGAGAGAGGGACGAACAGTAGCCAGGACAAAGGCTGTGTAGCAGCAAATCCAGAGTGCATTCCATGTGCAGGAGACACGAGGTCTTTGTGCTCACAGATAAATGCTAGTAAAAGCAGGAATATTAAACATGCAGCCTTGTCTCTTCAAGGAAGATGACCTGTTTCTGCCAAGAACGCTGGGAACAGGCATGGTTAACAGCCTGGCGACTTCTGCGCTATCTGTATGGCCCAGCCACTCTGGATCTCAGACTATATGTCTGGCTCAGTCAGTCTATAACATTATCCTCTCTGAGCCTCTTATCCTCGGAGCCTGGTTTTATAGAACCCATCTTTATGGAAGATGCCTTGTACCTTACAAGAGTTATTCATATAATCGTGTCTTAAGCTTTGTTGCATACACAGGATTGAGTTATCACCAGAAACCTTGTTTTCCCCTTAAATTGTACTGTGGTTAAATATGCCTGAAACAGACTACCCGGTGTCAGGGTTTTGAAGTTTGACCTAACACTGGCTACTGAGTTGTGTTGAACCAAAACTTCCTTCTTGCCTCTTGTGAATCAACACAGTGCTGGCCCTGGTGTTTGTAGGGAGCCCCACACTGGTGAATTTAGGGATGACTGGGTTCTAGTGTTCCCTGTTCTAGTCTCTATTTTCCTATCACAGCATGTTGGCTCTGGGTACACTTTTGAGGCCAACAGCCCTGAGTAAGGAGAAGGGACTGCAGCCGAGAGAGGCTGAATGGCCTGCAGTGGCCCAGTTCATAGAAACACGGGAATTTTCAAATTACCCCCCTGGATAGCTGGTCACTAGAATGTTCTAGATGATCAGCTTTCGAGGGAGAATCTCAAAAATCTTCATCTCACCTCTAATCACCAGCAAGAAGTTCTACAGGAAGTGATAACAGATTTAATAAGAGGAAAGATATGGGAGGCAAGGTCAGAAGTGGTGTGAGGCTCTGGCCCTGGCTGAAGTGGGCACGCTGCCAGGGGGAGGACAGCGCTGGGAGCATGACACTGGGAGCACAGTGCTGGGAGCACGGTGCTGGAAAGAGTCATGCCAGGCAGGGAAAAGAACACTGCTGCTTTTTAGCTCTGCTATTTACCCAAAATGGAGGAACCCTTATTATTCCTGCCCTCACACTCTCTGACTACTCACAGACAGTCCTCTCTTGACACAGGGTCAGTTTGGGAGAAATGGAACGAGGTGTCCAGGAGAGTTTTGCCTGTTCCAATCTAAAACCAAAAACCTTCTGTTCAACGACAACACTGAGTGTCTGGCCAAGATCCCCGGCAAAACCACATCAGAGAAGTATCTGGGAAAGGAGTACGTCACAGCAACCGAGCGCCTGAAGCAGTGCTCCAGCTCCCGTGAGTGGGTTCTAGATATAATTGCCAGGAAACCAACATGGGAGAAGCTCTGGGTTCAGAGGCCAAAATGAATGGAGAGGTGCAGGTTCTTAAAACCTTAAAATGTAGAGCGAAAGAGATGGCTCAGGGGGTAAGAGACTGACTGCTCTTCCAGATGACATGGGTTCAGTCCCGAGCAAATGTGCATCTGGCAGCTCACAGCTGTCTGTAACTCCAGCTCCAGGGAATCTGACACTTCTTCTGGCCTCTGTAGGCACCAGGTTGGCATGTAGTCATTAGACATCCATGCAGGCAAAGCATTCACACACATGACACAAGAAGTTCAAATGTAGGAAAGTATATTGATAATAATTTCATTCTTGAAAGCTGTTTGGAAGAGTGGCTGAAGAGTTAGTAGATTATTTGCCTCACGTGCACAAAGCCCTGGGTTCAGCCTCTAGCATGGCATAAACTGTATGTAGTGGTGCACATCTGTAATCCTAGATCTTGAGAGGTAGAAGCAGGAGAATCAGATGTTCAAAGTCATCCTTGGCTACATATGGAGATCGAAACCAGCCTGAGGTACATAGCACCCTATCTCAAAAAAAAATTAAAATACCTGTTACACACACACACACACACACACACACACACACACATATACACAAACATATATACACACATACATACAGATTGCTAAAAGGCTTTCAGGAGCAATCCTCAAGCATCCCCACACATGGGTAGCCTGTTCACAGTAGCCCCTTGAATCCCTACATCTGGTGGTCCCTACTCCGAGAGGCAGAGGCATGGCAGATGCTGTGGTCCAGGAGTCGGAGCAGACCCAAAATCTCCTCATCAGTTGTCCTCAACTTAGGACAATTTTATTCCCAAAGCAGACATTTGGCCATGCCTAGAAACATCTTTGATGTCCGAAGTTTAGTAGGTGCTTCTGGTAGCAGGCAGTAGAGGTTGGGGTTCTTAGCAAGCAATGCATAGGATACCACAGCCTACAAGAAAGGATTGTCAGGTTCCCTGTGCAGGTGGACCCGAGGTGAGGAGCCGTGATCTTTATTGAGCAGCGTCTCAGGCTGTTGCGGGTGTGGTCCACCCTTGTGGACCCAGGGCCATTGATGAGCCTGTGAACAGAAGGCACTAGTTGGTACAGAGGCCGTCTCCCCGAGGACAGAGCTGTCCTGAACTTGAGTGGTGTGAACTGATTCACTTAGAGGTGGAGTCATGTGACCCTCAAGTCAGAGCAGGGAGATGCTGTGGCCCAAGAGGCCACAGCTGCTACAGGAGGCGGTAGGAAACACGCAGATGGATGAGGCAAGCCCTGACTCACGATGGCAGGACAAGGGCTTGGTTTACGCTGTGCTTGAAACCTCCTTGATTTATAGATTTGGGGGAAAATCTGTGTCTGAATGACTTGCTTTCTGTGTCCCACAGCACTCCTGGAAGCCTGCGCTTTTCTTACCCAGTGAAAACACCAAGCAAATAGCAGAACCCTTCCCAGGAAGCCTCATCCCGGGTCCACGGTCCAGTCCGAGGACCTTCAGACCGTCTGGTCTCCTAACTCCCTGCTGTCACTTTAGGTAGAAATAAAATGAAGTAGTGTTGCGTTTCTCATCATTTGAGGCGTCACTCATTGCTCCTCGAAGTTTACACAGAAATCCTGCGTCTGACCACTTGCCTGCACACTTGGACTTGCTTTTGGGGATTCTCGGTCCAGCCCTTCCTTTACCCTGAAATTTCAGGCATGATGTCCATTGACCTGGAGTCTGGGGACAACCACGTGATGTTTCTGTTCCCAGGGGATCTGGTTTCTTCACATAGATATCATGGTACATGTGCATATGTGTGCCCCTAGATCATGTGTGCGTATGGGTGACCATGTATATACCTCAGCATAAGTTTGCATGTGACTGTGCGCACTCCTTGCACTAATGCTTATGTGTGTGTGTGCACACATGTGTGAAAGCCAGAGGATAATCTGGAATGTCGCCATTCACCTTTTTTAAAAATTAATTTTATTTATTTACATCACTGCCCCTCTTCCTTGACCACCCCAATTCCTCACCCCATTTCCTCTCCTCTTGCCTCCAAAAGGGTGCTCCCCTTTCCTTCTTCCTCCTCCCTGGGGCCTCAACACTCTCTCTCTCTCTCTCTCTCTCTCTCTCTCTCTCAGATTAGGCACATCTTCTCCCACTGAGGCCAGGCCAGGCAGTCCTCTGCTATATATGTGCCAGTGTTGGGGTGGGTGTGGCCTCAGACCAGCCCATATATTGCTGCCTGGTTGGTTGTTGGGTCTCTGGGACCTCACTGGGGTCGGGGTTAGTTGAGGCTGCTGGTCTTCCTGTGGGGTCCCCCCACCCCTTCAGCTTCTTCAGTTCTGCTCCTGGTTCCTTCACAGGGGTCCCAACTTCAGTCCACTGGTTGGGTGTAAGTATCTGCATCTGTCTCAGTCAGCTGCTGGAAGGGCCTCTCAGAGGACAGCCGTGCTAGGCTCCTGTCTGTAAGCACACCATTCGTAGCTTCAGTAGTAGTGTCAGGCCTTGAAGCCCTGCCATGATATGGGTCCCAGTAGGGCCGGTCCTTGGACCACCTTTTCTTCAGTCTCTTCTCCATTTTTGTCCCTGCAGTTCTGTTTTAGACAGGAACAATTCTGGGTCAGAAATTTTGACTGTGGGTTGGTAACCTCTGTCCCTCCACTTGCAGTCCTGTTTATTTACTGGAGATGGCCTCTGTGAGTTCCCTCTCCCTATTGTTGGGCATTTTTGGCTAAGGAGTCTCACCTCCCAGGTCTCTGGGACTTTCTAGAGGGTTCCCCCACCTCCCACCCCCTAAGGCTGCGTTTTGCCATTCATCCTCCTGGCCCTCTGTGCTTCTCTCCTGTTCCCTTTCCTATACTTGATGTTGCTCCCCTTTTCTCCTCCCCCTCCCCCTGCCACCCAGGTCCCTCCTTCCCTCTGCTTCCCGGTATCCACTTTTTTTTTTTTTTTTTTTTGGTTTTTCGAGACAGGGTTTCTCTGTATAGCCCTGGCTGTCCTGGAACTCACTTTGTAGACCAGGCTGGCCTCGAACTCAGAAATTCGCCTGCCTCTGCCTCCCGAGTGCTGGGATTAAAGGCGTGCGCCACCACGCCCGGCCCCACTTTTTTTTTTTTTAAGAGGGTGTTCTAGTTTGCTTTCCACAGCTGTGTGACAAACACCATGACCTAAAGCAACTTGAGGTGGGAAGAGTTTACATCTTACAGCTGCAGTCCATTGTAAAAGGAAGTAGGGGGCAGGAACCTGGAGGGCCGAGGCCAGGAGGGTGTGTGGGCAGTGCTGCTCACGAACTAGCTTGCTCAGCTTCCTTCCTCCTTCTTCTCGTCCTCTTTCTGTCTCTCTCTGTGTCTCTCTCTCTCTGTCTCTCTCTCTGTCTCTCTCTGTGTCTCTCTTTCTGTCTCTTCCTTCCTTCCTTCCTTCCTTCCTTCCTTCCTTCCTTCCTTCCTCCCTCCCTCCCTCTCTACCTCTCTTTCTTTTCTTTCTTTCTTTCTTTCTTTCTTTCTTTCTTTCTTTCTTTCTTTCTTTCTTTCTTTCTTTCTTTCTTTTACAAGACAAGATTCCTCTGTGTAGCCCTGGCTGTCCTGTTGACCAGGTTGGCCCCAAATTACTGCTTCCCAAATGCTGGAATTAAAGGCAGAATTAGGGGCCTATGCCACCCCCACCCTCTCAGCTTGTTTTCTTATAGTACCCAGGACCACCTGAAGAGGCAGCACTGCCCACAGTGGGCTGGGACCTCTCCATCAATCATTAAGACTATGCCCCACAGACATGCCTACAGGCAATCTTATAGAAACATTTTCTCAATTAAGGTTCCCTCTTCCTAAATGACTTTAGCTTGTGTCAAGTTGACAAAAGAGGCAGGCAGCACACAGGGTCTCTACCTTGGTCTGAAGCGTAGCAAATAAGCTAGGTAGGCTGGGTGGTGTGCCCCAAGTCTCGCCTGTTTCTGCCTCTCCAGCAGTAGGATTGCAGATATGCGCCACTGCGCCTGGATTTTAAAATATGGGTTCTGGGTGATGTGTTTATAAAAAGATAAAGCGAGAGGGGATATGTTTGGTGGAGGTGTGGTGAGGTGTGCGGGAAGGGAGTGCCTCGGTGGGCCCATGCTGAGGCATCCCTTCCCCCTAAGGGTCCAGCCACACAACAGTATAGTAAGGAATAGTTTATTTAGGGCATGGGGAGGGGAGTCAAGAGGGTAGTAGAGGGAGAGAGAGAGAGAGAGAGAGAGAGAGAGAGAGAGAGAGAGAGAGAGAGAGAAGGGAATGGGGAGAGAGCAGGAACAGGAAGGCAAGAGCAAGAGAGAGGAGGGGCAAGCATCCCCTTTTATAGTGAGTCAGGCCTACCTGGCTGTTGCCAGGTAACTGTGGAGCGAGCTTAGACAGGTAACTGTGGAGGCAGAAGGCTAACACTGTGGATCAAGCTCAGGCCCTTATGCTTGCAAGGTGAACGCTTTTCCCAACCACCTGGCCACTATTCCCCTACCCATTTGCTCTAACGTGTTCTTCACGGCAGTCCAATGAACCAGTAATTCTGCTCCATTGTAGTGCCTTTACCCATTGTTGCCATTGTTAACAAGAATGGACAGCTCTGCAGACCTTCTAGAATTTTCAGAAAAGGGCCAATAATTTTGGGACCAAAACTATTTTTTTTTAATTTGCTATGCTGAATTCATCTTCACTAACCTGAGAAGTCTATTTGATGAGAAATATTTGATGATAGAGTTTAGTGCTTACAAATGTAAGACAAAACAAAACAAAAACCCCACAAACCTTCTTGAATAAACCAATCACTAATGTGAAATTAAAGACCCATCAGTGAGCTGGGTGTGGTGGCGCACAACTTTAAGCCCCCAGCACTTGGGAGGCAGAGGCAGGAGGATCTCTGTGAGTTCGAGGCCAGTCTTGTCTGCAGAGTGAGTTTCAGGACAGCCAGGGCTACGTAGTGAGAACCTGTCTTGAGAAATGAAGCTAAACTAAACCACAAAACTAAATAACAACAAACCCGAGACCGAGCAGCAACATTGCTTTCTGTAGTTGAAACGAACCTAGTGTCATCTGCTCCTGAGAGATGGAGGAGCAATTCTGAGGGAGCCAATGACCCCTACATAAAAGCTCCAGTGGGGCTGACCAACCAAAACTGCACTCCTCTTGCCTCTGTGTCCACCAGGGGTCAGGGGCAGCTCTGCCATCTGCCCCCCTGGTCTTAACCCAGGATGAAATAGAAACCTTCATTTGGGACATGCTAGACGGAGCACATGGGAAGTGAAAGAGAAATGGCGGTGCCGGACAGTAACTCTAGGTTTCTACTTGATCCCTGTTGTTTCAATGCCATATAAAGCCACATGTCACAGTGTTAATGAAATGTCCAGCAGGACACTCTATCTCCTCTTCATTTCTGGACCAGAAGCAAAACCTTTAGTTATTTCAATCTCAAGGCTCTCCTCTGCCCCTGCTGTGGTTAGAGTATGTAATGTCCCGATAGGCCCAGCCACAGCAGTCTTTGGGAAAGTTGTAGAGTTTTTCAGAAGTGGAATGTTGCAGGAGGAAGTGGGTCACTGGGTTTGGTAGCCTGGTCCCACGTAGCCCAGCTCCACTTCCTGTCTGGTTTCTGGTCTTTCAAGAGTTGAGGCAGAGTCCTGGCTGCACACTGCTGCTACCACAGCGCAGCCGGCCCTATCTCTACTTCTCCATGATGGGCTGGAACTATAAGGCAGAGCAAACCCTTCTTCCACCAAGTTGCTTTTTCTCAGGTGTTTGGTCAGAGCAACGGGAAAAGTAACTAAGGAGATGGAGAGATGGTTCGGCTGTTAAAGAGTCACTTCTGCCCTTCCGGGGGGTTCAAATTTGGCTCCCAGTATCTGTAACTTTAGTTCCAGGGGATCTGATACCTCTGGCTTCCACAGGCACCTACACACATGTCCATGGACAGACAGACAGACATGCACAAACATGCACATACACACATGCAGAAAAAAATGAAATACTGCAAACTTTTAAAAAATTGTTATGTGTATGAATGTTTTTCATGCATTTATGTCTGTGTACCACGTGCATGCCTGATGCCCTTGGAGGCCAGAAGACAGTGTCAGATCCCCTATAACTGGGGTTATGAATGGTTATGAAGAAGTTATGGACAGTTATGTCAGATCCCCTATAACTGGAGTTACAGATGGTTATGAAGCACCATGCAAATTCTGAATATTGAACCTGAGAACTTTGTAAGAGTTTCAAATGCTCTTAACCACTAAGAAGTCTTTTCAACCCAATATATATGTTTATGTATATTTGTATATACACACACATATATGCATATCTATATATCTACACATATATACACAAATGTACTTATATGCATGTGTGTATATACATATACTGTACATGTATATATGTAGATACATAGCTATACATATACACACACGCATATATACATGTGTTTGTATACATATATACACATATATTTATTTATATATGTACACACTCACCTATTATATATTTACAAAGGTAACTGAGCTGGAGTCATGGCTCAGTACCTATGTTGGACAGTTAATAGCCATGTGTAACTCTAGTTCCAGGAGGATTCAATGCTCCTGACCTCAGCAATCACCTGCATGGAGGATATTAGCAAGTCAACAGCCTTAGCTGTGGACATGAGTGCCACCCTGCTCCTCACACTGAAAGTCATAGTACCGCTGGCTTCCTGTGCCACACCCCGAAATAGATTCTTAAAAGTGTTTCAAGGGAGAGGAGGAGGTGAATGGAAATATCAGAAGCCATGGAAGTTTGTCAGAACTGGTGTCTGTTAGGGAAGCATCTTGAGAGACCGTGCTTCTTGAGAAAAGTAAGGCTGAGAGTTCAGAGCCAAACAGCGCTGAGTCCTTGGATAAGTGAATGGGGGGGAATGGTAGATGACTGCATGAGAAAGACGGACGTGTTGAGTTGGACGAGGGGTGCATGCTTGGAGATGACAGATGGGCTCCAGGAACACAGCATCTCAAGGAAAGGATGGTTATGGAGACCGTTTCTGACCATGATAGCTATGAAGTCATTTTATTTTATTTTATTTTATTTTATTTTATTTTATTTTATTTTATTTTATTTTATTTTTCTTGTTTGTTTGGTTTGGTTTGGATTTTTCAAGACAGACTTTCTCTGTATAGCTCTGGGAGACCTGGAACTCACTCTGTAGACTGGGCTGGTCTCAAACTCACAGATCTGCCTGCCTCTGCCTCTCACGTGTTGTGATTAAAGGCGTGCGCCACCACTGCCTTTGATAGCGTCAGCTAGGCTATGGAGCCTTAACAGTGGTACCCAGGATGTAAAGATGGCCACTCTTTGTTGACATTCTTGTCCTTTCCTTTGGTAACAGTGATCCAGGAAAGTTGTCTGCCTAGGGCAAAAGCATGGGGAGAGAGGACAGGAACCCCAACATGAGAGGTAGCTGAGGGGAAAGCTGGGAGATGGTGGGGATGATGGTCAGAAGCATCATGGTGCTCCCAAGAGAGGTCCTGAGCATCTACAGATAGGTTTCTTGACAGTTAAACAGGGATGATCCTTGAATATTATGGGATGTGGGGACTCTTGAATAAGGTGGGGGAATATGGGAAAAAGGAAGAGGAAACCCATTCTCTTGGCTTCTTAAAATTTATGTCAGATCTTTGGCTTCAGAAACTCAAAACAAAACAATGTTTCCTGGGTCTGTGATTCCCCCCTCCCGCCCCTAACTTCAATGTTGATTCTTTTAAAAGAGCTTTATTAGGTTATCTGCACATCAGTAAAACAATCAAACAAGAAAAGAACTTAAAAAAAAAGCCCCATTGCTTCCATTTCCTCTTTGTTGAACTGAAGGCGTTGTTTCCTGGTGGCATGATAACACTGGAAAATAGTCAACTGTCCAGATACACTTCCACCCTCTATGAAGCAGGGGACAGGGGAAAGGGCAGACTCCAGCCCAGAGCCACAGTGTGAGAACACATTCTCTCTCCTCCACAGAATAAGCCCGAAGAACCTAGGCCAAGTCCAGCCTTTCCCAGACCACCATCCCTCACCCATCTTCTACCTCCAGTTCATAGAGCTGTCTGGAAAAAGCCAAGAGTGGTCCATCGGGCATCTCTGTTGTGAACCAGACTTTGTGGGAGGAAGTCATGCGTTCCACATCTTCCTTAGATGGAAAAAACCTACTAACAGTGATGAGGCTTCAAGCCAACTGACCCTCTGCTGGCAGGGTTGGCTGCCCAGCAAGGCCCCATGCCTGTGAGGGTCCTGTCACCCTTGATAAAGGTAGGGATAAAGTGTTTCCAGGTTCTTGGCCTCTTAACCAAGGAGCTGAAATAAAAATGGATACAAATTTGCAAAAAAAAACCCCAAGGAAACGTCATTGAAAAGAAAGCCGTAGAAAAGACCAGAATACACAACAAGAATCCACAGGCCTCATGAGAGAAGATGCTCAGGGCCCAGTTATTGTTGGGACTTCCTTTTCCTGGGTTAAAAGAAGGAAGGCTTTGGTGACCAGGGGAATACTGAGGGGGGTTCTCTGTTTTAACCGACAGGTTAAGTCAGTCATATAATCACTTTTCTACTGTGCATGCCTCTTCCCAATACGCATCTGATTTTAATCATGTGCATGCCTGCTTATGCACAGGTACACATGGAAGGTAAACCTAGGCATACCTGGGAAGAGGCACTCTCAAGGAATTGTCTCCATCAGACTGGCCTGTGAGCATGTCTGTGGGGCATGTTCTTGATTGCTAATCAATATAGGATGGTCCCACCCACTGTGAACCAGACCATCCCTGGGCAGGTGGTCTGGGGCTATAAAAGCAAGTGAGGGACAATAAGCCACAAATTAGTGCTACATGTAATTATTAAAAAACAGGAGCAAGGCTGTCACAAGTGGTATTAAAAGGTAGGCATGCATAACACAAACCAGGTGGAGTCCTGGGTTACTAAACCATTCCCTATGCTTCTCTACTCCCCCTAAAACAAGGCAGAACAGTATCCATATGCTGGGATAGCTCGCAAGACGCCATTTTAGAGAGATGGGAGCGCTCCGGGGCCTCGGTACAGTCTTCAGAGGTGCTCTTGTTATCTGGGGTTGTTGTCACCTTCAGAATGTGAGTCCTGACAACCCCTACCAAGCCACATTCAGGCGTGCAGTAGAGAAAAGCTAGGACGATGGTGATGGGCAGAACCACATCCTAACCCGGATGCCCCTTGACATGCTCAACCCAAAACCTCGTATGAGGACCCACAAAGACAAAAAAGGGCATTGGTTCTCTTTGTTCTTCCCAACCAACGTGGCCACATTAAACAATTCTCTCTCTCTCTCTCTCTCTCTCTCTCTCTCTCTCTCTCTCTCTCCCTCTCCCTCTCCCTCTCCCTCTCCCTCTCCCTCTCCTGCGTTTTACCATTACTTGTTTGTTTAATTAATTTTTTTGTTAGGGGTCTATCAGGGCCCAGGCTCTGATCCAAATAAATCTTAGAACACAGTGACCACCCCCACCCAAGTCTATATTTGGGTCCTGGCATGAGGTTCAAGTTTAAATAGTTCAAGAGCTCTGTATAACTGAGAGACCTAGCCAAGGTGCAGTCCTATGTAGAACATTGTCTCCAGTCCAGTCTGTCCTGCAAGGTGGTCTAACAAGTGCTCAGAACTGTGTGAAATCTCTTCCCAGAAGACAAGATGCCCACCCAGATCCCCCTCTCTATCATGAGATTCCTGGGGAAATTCCAATTCCTTTCGTTGTTTCAATAGTCTGATATCTAAGGGCTAGAGAAACATGTCTTCATCCCTGCTGGGATATCTACACCCTTTCCTGGGAATGTGTAGTCCCTTTCCTAGGCAGTGTGGTCTAGAGAGCTGGAAGGGTGGATTTCAGTGCCCAGACATGAGATCTGTGTTTGTATGGCTGCCATGGTAAAACTGAAGGCTGATGGCTAGCCCATGCCTCAGCCTCACCTACCGCAATATTCTACAGTGACCAGCCTTCTCACAGACAGGATTAACCCGAAGTTTCTTCCACTGGCAAATAACTTGCAAGCAAAAGAGAAGCGCTGTATTTTTAACTACACTAGTCATTTTTCTGTTTGTTAGGTTTTTTAAAAATTATAGTATTTGTGGGAAATAGAAAAGCTAGTGCTATTTTTAATTTTGTTACATTTTTATTAGTGTGTGTACCCAAGCACAAATATAGAAGTCAGAGGACGACTTGGAGTTGGCTCTTTCCTTCCACCCTGTTGATCCAGGGGCCCAAGTAGGGTCACCAGTCTGATAGTAAGCACTTTTACCTTCTGAGCCATCTCACTGGGCCTCAAGTATTGTTTATGCTTTTAGGAAACAGTCTACTTGGTCTAATGCAGAAGAAAGGCCTTGTAGATTCGGGTTTTGAGTACACCATACCATACCCACTCTTGATTCTCAGCATCTGTCTTTCTTACAGCTCCCATTAGGGCTTCCAGATCTTTCCACTTTCTGAACTTTCATTCTGGAAATTCTAACAAGGCCGTCCTTTGAGTTCGTCCCTATCAGTAAGTATCAGAGAATGAATGATGTGATTTCCTCCAAGACTTCTGTTTGACATGGAACAGAAGTGCTTGGAGAGGAGAGACCTTAAATCTGTGATGAGATGATAGTCCTGAAATCCCCAAACCTCTTACATGCCTACTGAGATACTCTCTTCCTGAGTCTGTCTGTCTGTCTGTCTGTCTGTCTGTCTGTCTGACTTGCAACTGTGCTCCTTGTAGGGTGCTGGCCCTACTCTCCTCCTTAGTTAGTGGTAGAGATGGGGGGGTCCTCCCTTGTGCTGCTTGGAAACTCTGAGTATCTGATGGAAACCTGAGCAGCAGAGGACCCTAGGCTGTCCCAGAGACAGCCTGCACTAAGACAATGGAGGCCTCAGAGGCTTTAAAAGCAGCCATACTAGAGTACAGTTGATGCAGAATAGACCCCAGTGTTAGTGAAAACAACATTCCATCCCAATAATGAACACATCCACCAGGCTCCTTATTGTCCTTGTGCCTTTTCTAATAAATTCCATATGCTTCCTATCTAAGCATCCGTAATAAACAAGGCTTCAGCCACTAAGGATTAGATTGTGCTTTCTAAAATTTTATCCAAATAAAAACAAAAATTAACACATTGGAAATTAGAATATATAACTGAGCAGAAGCTATCTTTTGCTCTGCCTTTTAAGACTTCGTGCATGAAGCCATGTCATTCCACAGTCTGTGGCTCTTTCTCCATCCATCTGTTGAGGGACCGGTAGATCAACAGCAGCTTACAGTTGTATAAATACAGCTTCTGTGAAAGTCTGTGGATAAGTGTGTACAGGAATGTTTCCAATTTCAATTTTCTTGGGTAAGCATTTAGAAGTGGAATGACTGGTAACTATATATTTAGCTTTTAAAGAAACTTTCATCTTGGGGCGATGGTGGCACATGCCTTTGATTCTAGCACTCAGGAGGCAAAGGCAGGCAGATCTCTGAATTCAAAGCCAGCTTGGTCTAGAGAGTGAGTTCCAGGACAGCCAGGGCTAACAGAGAAACTCTGTCTTGAAAAACAAAGAAAAAAATCTCTTTCTGAACTGGTTGTGTCATTTTATATTCCCACCAGCAATACACAAGAATTCCAATTTTAGTTTCTTGGAGACATTTAAAATGTGTGTGTGTGTGTGTGTGTGTGTGTGTGTGTGTGTGTGCACGTGTGTGTGTGCATGAGTGTATATGCATGTGTGTGTGCATATCTGTGTGTGTGCTTGTGTGTGTGCATATGTGTGCATGTGTTTGCATGAGTGTGAGTGCATATGTGTGCATGTGTATGTGTGTGCATGTGTATGTGTGTACATGTGTATGTGTGTGTGCGTGAGTGTGTGTGCATGTGTGTATGCATGTGTGCATGCATGTATGTGCATGTATGACTGTGTGTGTGAATGTATGCATATCTGTGTGTGTGCATGTGTATGTGTGTGCATATATGTGTATGTGCGTGTGTGTGTGTGTGTGTGTGTGTGTGCATGTTTCCGCACAAGCATAAGCAAATGTGTAGAAGTCAGAGGACAACTTTCAGAGCCAGTTCTCTCCTCCCACCTTCATGTGGGTTCCGGGGACTGACTCAGCTCACCAGGCTTACACAGCAAAGGTCACTACACGCTGAGCCACCTTGTTGCCTGGCCTTCATTTCTTTTCCTTCCGCTATAATGGTGACTGACATTAACCTATGCCACAGGAGAACCCTCTGTCCTGGGGTCCTTGGGAGGATGCTCTAGTTACACTCTTTGCTTGCCCATCTTGCCCAACTTAGTAGCCCCATTGTAGCTGTAAAAGAAGATCTGTGGCCACAAGCCCTCGGCCCCTGTGGAGTGAGGAGTCCAGCTCTGAACACTAATACAGGAAGAGGGGACACTCATAGATCTCTGTACTCTGAGACCTGTAACCCTGGGCAAAGAGCTGGCCTCCTGCTGACTGGCAGGTGTCCTTTCAACCCCCAGTGTAACTCAGCTTCTAAAGGATGTGGGAACTTACTTGTAGTCACAGGCTAACGGGGCCTTAGAGATGTGTTATATTTCAAAGGTCACAGTGCTCCTTCACTCCAACATTTCTAAATGGACTTTTACCTCTGCTCTTGTTAACTTTCCTAAGACACAGAGCCTTCATGATACAGACTCTGAAACCTCAGAGGACTCAAGGGCTGGAAGAATCAGAAAACCTTGAGTATAGTGAGTAGTCAAGAGAGCCCAGCAGGTTCCACAGGACCTTACCTTTGGCTTGCAGCTCTACCGTGCAGCCAGTGCCTCTCAGGACCTGAAGCAGCATGTGCCTGGGAAATTGTTTCCATGCCAATGCTTGCTTCTAATTTAGAATGTGCTCAAATTGGGCTTAGGGCCTTTTTTTTTTTTTTTTTTTTTTTGACAGGGTCTAATGGATCCAGGCTGACCTTGAACTAACTCTGCAGCCAAGGATGACCTCGACCTTCTCATCTTTTTATGTCTACCTCTTGAGCTGACATGAAGATGTGCATCACCAGGTGGTAGCACTCAGGAGACAGAGGCAGGCACATCTTTGAGTTCAGGGCTAGCCTGGACTACAAAGAGAGTTCCTGAACAGCCAGGGCTATGCAGAGAAACCCTGCCTCGAAAAACAAAACAAAACAATGAAAAGTGCATGATCACACTAGGTATCCACCATGCTACAGATCAAAGCTGGGCTTGCAGGGCTGAAGTTCTACCAACAGAACTATAATCCCAGCCTTCAAGCTGTGCTTTAAATATATATATATAGTATTATTTTGATGAACAAAATATAAATAAAAAAAAGAGAGAATTGAGGTTGGGGGAGGTCGGGCTCTCTTGCCCAGGTTATACTTGCATTTGTGAGCTGCCTCCTGCCTCTGCCTCCTAGAGCGCTGGGATGACAGACACGCCATCACTGCTAGCTGAGAGTTACTGAAAGGCCGGCACACTTGGATAACTCACAGGCTCTGGGGCCAGTGACCTCTGAGTTCACACATCAGTTTTACCACTTTATAGTTATGTAACTTTGAACAATTTCTGAGCTTCAGTTTATGGAATGCACACCACCCACGCCCACACTGTGGACAAATGCTAAAGAGGAAGAGTGGAATTCACCTTTAAAAATAACTTAGCCCCGTGCCAGAGACAAATTCAATGCTTAGTAGTAAATGTTCATTAACCAGTCCCCTTTCCTCTTATATTCTATTTTTATACAAACATATAAAAATTACATAAAACAATGTGAAGAAACAAGGATGAGTGTTTATATTATATCCTGCCTTTGATGCAAATTACTGTACAGTTCAATGGGCCTGCCATGACCTTCCCTTGGCGGCGCTTGCTGAGAACCTCCACTACTTTGATATGGGATATCATTGCACCGTGGGAACAGGCTGCGAAGGTATCTTGTAAAGGTCTTCTTGTCAAGAAGCAAATAGAGGATCGGGTTGACGCAGCAGTGGGTGGTCGCTATGAGCTGTGTGACCTGAACACTTGCGTCCAGGTGGTAGCTGCTCTTCTCATCCTGCAGAGACAAGTGTTCCTGGAAAGCAGACAGGAAAAGCACAACGTTGTAAGGCGCCCACATCAAAAGGAACACGCCCGTTATGACAAGAGCGGGCTTGCGGAGGTCATACTGCCTCTCCCTGAAGCTCTGCCTTCTCCTCAGTTGCCTGTAGCAGATTATAAAAACCAGCAGAGGAAAAGCAAGTACCAAGATGATCATTTTTGACGTCAGAACGTACTTCCAGAGCGGTGCTTCGATTGGCAAGAAGTGAGGTTTGCCAAAGGCACACTTGTGTTTCTGTCTTTCCATCCGAGGCTCATAAAACACAGACTCGGGCAAAGAGAGTGCAGTAGCCATGGCCCATGCCAGGACGCATGCAACAATACCACCAGACACTGTCGTGAAGATGGAGGCCAGTCGCCCTTGGGAAAACACTCTGTATCCTTGCACAAGGAGGAGGATGTTGGAAAACACCTCGCTGTATAAGCCCGAGGAGTGGAGTCCGACAAGAACTTTACAGGTCCCGTTGCCAGGGCTTTCTCCGTGTGCCGCAGTATGGGCCCAGAACGGCAGGGGAAGCAGGAAACACAGGTTTGAAAGCGCCAGGTTTAGAAAGTAGATGTTCCCCAGATTCTTGAGTCCTTTGTATTTCACCAAGATAAACGCCGCCAGCACGTTGTCCAAGAGACCCACCGCAAACACCGAGCAGCAGAACAACAGCACCTGCTGGGCGGAAAGGAACTCAGGGGCTGGAACTTGGTCTGGCCCACTGTTGTCCAGGTCGTCCTCTAAGATGAAGACATCATATTCATCGTCCGGGGCCAATGTGTAGTTATCCATCGGAGGCTGCCCTGTGGGGAAACCAGAGCTTATGATTTCCCTCCATCCTACAGCCAAAGACTGAAAGTAAATATGCCCCACTCCCCGAGAGGGGCGGCCGTACTCAATCTCCTCGTTAAGCACCCAGGGACCACGCTGCTAATGTGACAGAAGCTGCCTGGTACAGAAAGAGTCAGGGACGTTAAAGCCACTTAAGTTCTTTTGGTTGAAAGGAGACTCTAAGTGGGAGATAGGATCTAAGAAAACAAAGAGTTAAAAACAACCAGAGACTGGTTTAAGCTTCAGAAGNAGGGGCGGCCGTACTCAATCTCCTCGTTAAGCACCCAGGGACCACGCTGCTAATGTGACAGAAGCTGCCTGGTACAGAAAGAGTCAGGGACGTTAAAGCCACTTAAGTTCTTTTGGTTGAAAGGAGACTCTAAGTGGGAGATAGGATCTAAGAAAACAAAGAGTTAAAAACAACCAGAGACTGGTTTAAGCTTCAGAAGTTGGTGCCCCCGCCTACTTCCCAGATATTTCTTACCTTGCTCACCGGCCAAAACAGCGTTTTTTGAGGCAGGCTGCTTGATATTTTTCTCTCAAGGGATATAAACAGATGTTTGCAAAAGTGAAACTGCGCTGGTCAAGCACGAGGACAAGCTGGCGAGATAAAGATAACCGTTTGACTGAGTTCCCGAGGGTGGGAAAGGGTGCAGCCCCATGATCTACCATCCAGGGGGCTGTGGGAACAGTGAGGTCAGGGAAACACCACTTCCTTCTGAACAGACCGGTCTTGACCCGGAGGAGCCAGAGAAGACATTGTTTATTCCTCCGAGGCTCCCGCGTCCAGACACGGCTTTCAAGGGCCAGCTGGAATCAAGTTCTGAAAGCCTTTCTCAGGAGCTTCTGTCAGCCGCAGAGAAACTGAGAAGTTATTTTCGTCTCTCCCTCTCCCGGTATCCCATGTTTGACTTCTCTGTACCTCTTAGCCAGCTGTCCTCCAGGCTGCCTCCGATAAAGACACTAACTCACGCCTGCTTCCAGTGATAATCAGAGTGTGATGTCAGAAGCTGAGACGCACCGCCCCACCCCCTGGCTTCTGACATAAAATTCCCTGAGTAGATAACAGTTTCCAGAGCACAAAAGTGTCCATACTCACCAGAGAACATGGAAGCGAGTGGTATCAGTAGGGAAGGAGGTTGGGTACAGAGCTGGACAGAAGAGGAGAGTTGCTGAACGCCAAGTCTGGTGTGGGCATTCCTACATCGGAAAGCCAATAGTGTTGCAAGCAGCTGGAAGGAAGCAGTTGATGCTGGGACGCTTGATGTGACTGACCCCGCTCAGGGGGAAGCCCCGGGGGAAAGTCCTGTGTGAGGATGTGTGGGACACAGTCAGGTGGACCGTGAGCAAGAGAGACTTGGCTTCCAATGGAGAATGGGGATGAAGAAAGGAATTGGACACTTGCCTGGTCTTGGAGTGGTAGGGAGGGGGAGGGAGGAGAAGGATGCTGTTTAAAGATGGGTATTCCAAGAAGAAGAAGAAGAACTTCAAAGAGCTGGGGGGTAGGGTGGGGGAGAGCATGTGTGAACTGCCCTCAGGCCCACAACTCTGTGTAGCTACGGCTGACCTAATCTGGGGACTAGGCGATGTCTCTGATTTAGGCACATCCTTTGCATTATCAGCACGTGATACGGAAAGTGTACCTATAAAAACAGAAATAGGTAATGAGGAAACCAATAAGAAAACATAGAAAGAAAAGAGCCCAGATAAACATGACTGAGCATTAAGCCCCGAGAATCCTGGAAGCTAGGACAGAAAATGAAACTCACACTGGAGCAGGGAGAACCCAGAATAGAGGAACTTCCTAATAAGGTCTCTCCTCTCCCAGTAGGGGACATCTATGTATGAGTGGGAATCTCCAGGTCCCAGGATGCCCTGTTTACCTGTGGAGATGGCTACAGTCCAGGGTCCACTGAGCTGTCAGCTTCCTGAGATCTCTCCCTTCTGCAGTTAAATGTCCCGGAGCCACACCGTGACACCTGGCCTGTGAGTAAGTGAAGTGGCTCATAGTTCAGTCCTAAACAGGAGGCAGATTCACAAGCACTCACAGTGCTCGTTAGATGGGTAAGGGGTGGAGGTGGTAGTCGGTACCCTATCTGCTTTCTGTACTTGGTGTTACACCATGATGGTAAACTAAAATCTCTCGAGGAAAAGGACAGGTCTGTAAATTCAAGATCACTCCGACTTCTCTATCAGTGTGGCCCTCACTTCCAGTATTGCTTGATTTTGGTCTGATTCCCAGCATCTGCCTGCCCACATTCAGACCATAGGATTTTTTTTCCCAAATTAGCATACAAAAGAGTTTCATTACGGCATATTCATGCATGGGTGCCACTATTCTTTGTTCGTATTCATCCCCATCTGCCTATTCTCCTGTCCCTTCTTGTTGGTCGTTTTTCTACTCCTTGACTGTTTCTCCTTCTGCTTTCATGTCACATGTATTCCATCATAACTTCTTTCTCTTGTTCTTTGCCTAAGATTTCTTCCTCCCCATCACGGTCTCCTTTCTCATCTTATCAGTCTCTCTCTCTCTCTCTCTCTCTCTCTCTCTCTCTCTCTTTCAGACACACACATACACACTCACACATATGCACACACATGTATACATGTGCACACATATGCATGCACACACATGTGCACATACATGTGCACTCACATGTACATACACATGTGTGCATACACACACACAGATACACATTTAGGTCTAGATTCCACCTAAAAGAGAAAATATGCAATATGTGTCCTTCTGGGTTTGGCTTATTTCACTTTACATCATGATTTTCAGTTTCAGTTTCCTGCAAATGTAATAGTTTTGATTTTCCTTTACTGCTGAAAGTACCTCTGAGATCTGACATCATAGGGTTACTTGAGTATCTATGTAAGAGTGTTGCAGCTGGGTTTCATGGGAGTTCTGTTTTTAGTTTTGTTGTTGTCTGTTTTTGAGGAACTTCCACTCTGATGTTCATTTCTATTTTTTTAACTTTTTGCCACTATTGGGGATTGAGCCCAGAACCACATGCACACTGGTCAAGTGATCTGTCCCTGAGAGACCGTTGTCACACTGATTTCTGTCATGGCTATCCCAGAGCACATTACCACTAGGAGTATAAGTTTCCTCTTTCCTCACACTCTCACCGGTCTTCGTTGTTCTCTTTAAGGCTATGGGAAAGAAGAAAGCACACCTCTGACCCAGAGGGCTGAGGGAAGCTTTGTCACCTGTAAGCACACGGAGCATGGTCATATCAGCTGTCCATCAGAGTGACACGGTATTCAAGGCAATTAACTTTTAAAAGGAGGACAAACTACTTCTGAAAGCTTCAGTCTGTGGTCACTCAGCCCTTTGCCTCTGGGGCTGTGATGAGGCAGTGCGCTGCGGCGGGAGGGAGCTCACGGCTCAGAAAGCTAGTCCCTTAATGTTAGCTGTGAAGTGAAGGGGGGGTGGGATCTGGGATCCTAATATTCCCTTCAAGTACAATCTCCAGTCACCCCAATTTCTTCTGCCACTCCACTTCTACCTTTTAAAGGTCCTACTACCTCTCAAAGTACCCAGACTGAGGACTTTTTGCACACGAGTCTTGTGGTGACCTTTACTAAAACCACAGCATTTATCCTTGTGAAGGCAAACGTGCCTTCTATAGCTGGTTTGAGGCTCACAAGCCTTAGCGTTGAAGATCTGAGTTCCTCCTAATCATTGTAACTCAACCTGCTATCGGTCTGAGATGCTATCCCATGTACTTTTCTACATGTGATCACCCATTCACTCAACAAACATTTCTATGGTACCTATATGTGCCCATCCCTACTCTAGATGCAGGACAGAAAACCAGTGAACGAAAGAGGCAAAAATCCTTCGGAGAGCTCCTAGTCAATAGATTAAAAACAAAATAGACTGGAGTGGCTGTTCCTGGTTGTCAACTTGACTATACCTGGAGTGAACTACAATCCAGAATTGGAAGGCTCACCTGTGATCCTAATCTGGAGGCTGGGAGATACAAGTTTCTGACCTGGATCTTGGCATGGAGATCATGAAGCATAATGGCTATGAATTCCAGAAGATTAAGACAGGGAGATCTCTGAGTTCAAGGTCATCTGAGACAAAGCAAGTCCTGGATCCAGGCATGGTGGCACACACCTGTAATTTGGGCCACACCTTCTGCTAGAGAACTACATAAGAACATTGGCAGAAAGATTTGCTCTCTTATCTTAGCCTGCTTGCCTTGTGGGACTGAGCAATTGCTAGATCTTTGGACTTCCATTCACAGCTGCTGCTGTCCATTGTTGGGGAGTTGGACTAAAGACTGTAAGTCATCAACCAATTCCCTTACTATATAGAGACTACCCATAAGTTCTATGAGTCTAGAGAGCCCTGACTAATACATAAATCAAGTGTATTGATAGTTGGTAGTCAAGGGGTCTTTAGGGCCAAGTAAACGGAGGAAGACTAGAATGATTAGGAGATTCATTGTGAGAGACAGCCTGGGTGAGGATGGGCAGAGAAGCTGCAAAGGACTGGTCCCATAAACAACACTCATTGTGTTGTTTCCTGTTACAATGTCCTTACTTCAGAGGAAGCAATGTTCTCATCAAAGATGCAGAGATACTCCTTCCAGTCTATTGACTCTCTCTTCAAATATAAATTATGTGTTTATATATATAACATACATTACATATTTATATATAGCATATATTATATATTTATATGTTCATATATATTTATATATTATTATCAATGTAGTATAATATTTATTATCAACCTTTTATTTTCTTTTATTATTTAACTAATTATTAATTGCTATGAGATTTATGTATCAATACTTTAATTATGTTATCAATATGTAACCTCCAGAATTCAGACCTGCCCCCATTGAGGTGGGGCTTCCAGGCCACTTCCAGCTAGGCTGGCTCCTTTTGTTATACAACTACTGCGGCCTGCCTCCTATGCCGCTGACACCAGACAGCCCAGGAAGAAGGCCTCCTGCACAGCGGATCTAGGCGGCTCCACGAGCTCCCCAACATGGAGTCAGGAGCCCTGGGAATGGGATGGCAGGGTCTACCCCTTTTCCACTCTCTTTTAACCAAGAAAGGTTTTTAAGTAAAGAAGCAGACATGTTTTGACCGGAGAACTGACTCAGTGTTTTATTTTTCTCTCCCAGCTAGTCCTAGTGATCCCCAGTCCGCCTCCCAGGGGACCCAGGTTATGTGGGGGACTGCGGGTAGGACTCCAACAATAATATAAACTATAATTAATTATATAAATCAATAATTAATAACTAACCACTAAAGTTAACTATTTAATTGATTTAATTAATAAAGTATGGATTGTTTTATTAATAATTTATTAATTATCAATATAATTGACAATATATTAATTATATGTGTATGATTATATACATTAATTTTATATATAGTTACATATAGTTAATATAATAATATATGACATAATTATTTTAAATATATTTATATATAACCCTGTCTGACCTGGAACTTGCTTGCTAGATGAACCAGGCTGGCCCTGAATTCACAGAGACCTGCCTTCCTCTGCTGATGCTGGGATTGAAGATATGTGCCACCATTCCTGGCTTAACTCAGTTTAAAAAGCAAAGGATACAGTGTGCCAGCCATCCACAGAGAAGGACCCTGGACTCCAAGTCTCCTTTTTTGGATGTCCCATGTCAGCCTGGAGGAGATGGCTGCTTCCTGCACTGGCTTTGCTGTGTTCTTTAGAGCTCACCTTACTCTAGTCAGTAGCCCATCCCCTGCGATGGTAATCTTTTATATACAATGTCTCTTGATCAGGTTGCTGCTGTGGTTTCTGACACTCTGTATTCAGCTTGAGGACATGATGGAGGATGCTGGGAACATGAGTGCCAGAGGGTCTCAGTTTTCAGGGACTTTTCTTGAAATTGAGACATGGGAATTAGTTTCTTAAGAATACTGTAATTTAATATATTCCTTTCAAATATCTATTTTCTCACATTTATCAATTTTTCTATAACCATCTATCATCTATATTATCTATCTACTACCTATGCATCTTTTAGATATCAATCATCCATCTGTCTATCTATCACCTATCTATGTAACTATATTTATCTCTCTACTTAGCGATCCATTACTGTACAGGAGACTAGAAGAGTTAACAGTCATGATTTGTCATTTCGGGGTCATTTCTTTGTGCCCCAGAGATGGGACAGGATAAGGGAAGGTACTGAAAGTCGAGGTGGGTCGTGATATTTTCTCGTCTATCGCCACATGTGACTGACTTCCTGTGAAAAAGAACACTGAAATCAAGAGTCAGTCTCTGGATCAGATTCCTAGGAACCAGAGCTTTGAGAGGCAGAAGTGTGCACAGAAAGCTTGTTGTGCAAGGCCTTCCAGCAGACCTCTCTGTCAGGGATAGAATGAGGCAGCACCGGGAAGAAGCAGCAATGGCTGCAATGTGGTGACCCTCAGCTGGTCCTACATGAGGCATGGAGCTGGGATGGCTCTTGAGAGCTACCCTGGACTTTGGTGACCAGACCAGGTTCCTGAAATTTCACATCAGCCATTGTCCTCAGTTGTATCCTGGGAGATGGCACTGCCTGGAGGACAGACTGAGGGAACCAGGCACAATGGTCCTGAAGGGGTACCTGGGAAGACATCACAGCATCCTCTGTGACCTTGAGGGTCTCCAGACTTTCTAAAAATTGTGTTTACCCAAAGTGACAAAAAATGGAAATGAAGATTTCCAAACCCAGAGTGTCGAAAGTCTAGGGAACCCACGCCGGGGCTCGAGCACATTAAAAGAGGAAGTCATGTGTCTTGTGAGGCCCCACTGCTCATGTTGCTCCTGATCATTTGGTTGGCTGCTGTCATCAAGTGAAAAGAAAGGTCAGAGAGAAACTGAGAAGCCCCCCCCCCCACAACTCCACCCCAGCCCTGTTCTTCCATCTCTCCCTTTTTCGTCCCTAGGAATTTAGTCACTCTCCAGTTTTCACAGGGTTGGGCTGAGTGGGTCAGACACACAGGCCCAATATTAACCATATCTCACATGAATAAGAAGTTATCAAAAACAATATAGGGATCATGAGAGATGGCTTAGTCAGGTCCCAGATCCCATGTCAAAAAGATAAAGGCATGGTAGCCCAAACAAATAGATCCCTGGTTCTCCCTGCCCAGCCAGCCAAGCTGAAACAAGACATTCTGGGTCAGCGAGGGATCCTGTCTCAAAAAGTAAGGTGGAAAGTGTCTTAAGGAACTACACACAGGATTGACCTCTGACTTGCACTCATCCTGATAAACCTGTAAAAATGCATACAGGGACATGCACGCACAAAAGCATTTGCAGTTAAAATATTTCTTTAGGAGCTGGAAATATAGTTTAGTGACAAAGTACTTGTCTAGAATGCACGAGGCTAAAGATTCTAGTCCCAGCAACACACACACACACACACACACACACACACACACACACACACACACACACAGAGAGAGAGAGAGAGAGAGAGAGAGAGAGAGAGAGAGAGAGAGAGAGAGAATTTGTTTAATAAAATGTGACTCATTTAATTATGTAAGGCAAGGGTTCAGTGGAGCCTTCTCTGCAGGCTGGGTGGCTGTCTTGGGTCCTGCCCAGGCCCCTGTGAACCAAACTGGGCAGTGTGAAGATCTTGCTTTCTTCTTGTCAGCCTCTTCCAGGGTCAGGCCCCGAAGCTCCCCAGAGGCTATACTGCCTCTCCGGTCCCAGGACCAACAGCCTCAAAGGACTCCATTTGAGCCAGCTCCAAACTGCCCAGAATTCACAACCTATGTTCTCCATCTTGTCTCAAATGACTCAGCCACAACCTCTAGAAAGAATGTTGGGAAGGGACTCTCATCCCAGGGAGCCAAGACCTCCAAGCTTTCCTGGGAGCGCTGGACTTGGGGACTGAAGTGGTTGCTTTAGGGGAAGAAGGAAAATTTCAGGTCAGGATCAAGCAAGGATGAACCAGGCAGGGGCTGAGGTCAGCCTTTCTGACGGCATCCTGTTTTGTCTACTTTTATCTTATTTCACATCTCGGCAGCACTTGACACTGCGGCGCTTCTGACTCCTGGAATCTCTCCTCCATGTAGTATGTGTATGTGTGTGTGTGTGTGTGTGTGTGTGTGTGTGCGCGCGCGCGTGTGCGTGTGTGCGTGTGTGTGTGTGTGTGTGTGTGTGTGTGTGTGTTGTCGAGTATTCATATGGAGGCCAGAGGACAACATGGTGTGACAATCTTTGCAAGCCGTCACCGTTTTTTTTTTTTTTCTTTTCTTTTTAAGATACGGTTTCTCATTGGCCGAGAGCTTGCCACGTGGGCTAGGCTGGCGGGCCATTAAGCCCCAGGGGTTTGCCTATCTCCCTTCCCAGCACTGAGATTATAAGTGCCAAAAACACAACTGGGTTCTACTCAGGTCCTCGTGTGATTGATATATATGTATCCCCACTGGGCTATATCGTCAGCCTCGTTCCTTTTTCTTTTGCTACCTGCCTGCATGGCTCCGAGTTCTGTCTGCGTCATTGTTTTCCACTGCTATGGTGCCTACCTACTACCAGGTGTAGACTGATACTCAGTTACTCTGCCGAATTGATTACCAGCTTCCCCTGATATTGCCTGCATGTCTCTCCGGACTCCTAACTCAGTCAGTGTTGAAAGTTGAAGCCCTCGTCCTGTACCTTAAAATCAGTGTTCTTCATTTCACGAGGTTGGGAGCCCGGCCTTGACCTCCCACCTTTCCCTAAGTCCACACCCTAGTAGTTACTTGTGCTCCGGAAGCAGCACTGCCCACACCTCCATCTCAACCTCTGTCTCCACCTTGCCTATGCCAACACAGACTCCAGACACAGTGCCAAACTGTGTTAAGACCTCTTCCTACCCTACAGGTGTCCTCTGCATCCCAGTCTCCAGCCCCAGCTTCTACTTTCTATCTACACAAGAAGCCACTAGGGGTCAGCAACAAGGCCCAGTGGGTAAAGGTGACTGCCATTAAGGCTGATGGATGGAGTTTGACCCCAGGACTCAGTGAGTGGGAGAAAAGAATCGGCTTGTGAAGGCTGTCCTCTGACCCCACACGTGGGCCATGGCAAGGGCACAAGCACCCCCAAATCAGTACTTTAAAGCGCAACAAACAAAAAGAGGCCCCTCACCATTCCCTGAAGTTGCCGTCTCCATTTCCTGTGGGAATGGAAGTTTCTAGGAAGATGCTACACCTTCAAGAAACATTCTGTAAGACCTACGTAACTGGTTGGAACTTCAATAATTATGGAGAGTTTAGAATGTTGCAGACCCAGAGCCTAATGAAAATTTACCTTGGACTAACTAGTTCCCTAAATAGACATTCCTTGTCTACCTCAGGGAAGAATCTGACATTCTGAGAATAACAAAACAAAAGCCTTTGGAATGTATTAATTTAACAAAACCACTACTTCCACCAACCCAAAGGCTAAGGATCATCAGACAGTACCTGAGGCCGATAGCCGAGATTCCATTGCTTTTTTTGTAATCCACCAATGTGATTAAAAATGCTTGATCTATGATTTTCTTTGTTCTGTTACTATAAAAACTTCATGAGGACTGGAAAGATGGCTCAGTGGTTAAGAGCACTGGCTGCTCTTCCAGAGGACCCAGGTTCAAGTCCCAGCTTCCACATGGTAGCTCACAACTAACTGTAACTCTGGTTCCAAAGCACCCAACACTCTCACACAGACATATATGATGCACGCAATATACACTAGTGTACATTTTAAAAAGCCAAAAACTGAACCAAAACAACAAAACCCAAACCCATCATGAAACACTCCTATGTTGGAATGTGGAATTTGGGATGTATTAGTTACTGTTCTGCTGCTGTGATATAAACATCATGTCCGAGCCGGGCGTGGTGGTGCATGCCTTTAATCCCAGCACTCGGGAGGCAGAGAGAGGTGGATTTCTGAGTTCGAGGCCAGCCTGGTCTGCAAAATGAGTTCCGGTACAGCCAGAGCTATACAGAGAAATCCTGTCTCGAAAAAACAAAGACAAACAAACAACAACAACAAAAATCATGTCCAAGGTAACTTATAGAAGGAAGGGTTTATTTTGGCTCCTGGTTCCAGGCAAATGAGTCTGCTGCTGGCAGGGAGCCATAGCAGGTGTGGCATCAGGAGCAGGAAGGTAGAGATCACGTCTTCAACCACAAACACGAAAAAGAAGGAGCAGGTGGAAGTGGCTTCTCTCAAAGCCAGCTCCCAGCGCCTCTCTCTCAGCTTGGCTGCATCTCCTAAATCTCCCCAACAGCATCTCTACTGGGACCAAGTGTTTGGGCGCCTGAACCTAGGGGACATTACCACCAGATGGAGGTAACCTGTGCTAACCTGGCTTGCTTCTCCCTGTTACAAGGTATCTAAGCCCGTTGCACAGCAGGCTGGACTGGAGGGAGGGAAGCTTAGCCAGAGTGGGTGGATTAGGCAGGGTCTCAGTCTTCATGAATACAGGAGACATAGCCTTCCTCAGGGACGGTTTTCAGTGAAACAGTTCTCTTTATTGAGGGTGGGGGGAGGATGACAAGGGCTGTATCAACCTTGGGGAATGGGTGGGGTTTTCTGGGTGAATGTACATCATTGGCTGGTGCTGGGGTGCAGGGAATGCTTCATTTGTAGGAAGAGGGATTCCAGGTGCTTGCTGGGCATGTCCTTATAAGGAGAGAGGAGGTTTAATCTGCAACCTGGCCACCAGGCTATGTGATTACCTCAAGGGAGGCAAAGGTGGGGGTCATAAGGCCACATGTACTACGCTGGGACATGCAGGTCCAGAGCAGGAAGGAAGCAGTCTCAGGATGAGGTTTCAGAGGTTGAAACAGGTCTCAACCTCTTCACTCTTTCTCCGGACTGGCTCCTCCCAGTCACATGGCCTTCTGGTCTCACAAACCTGAGCCTGTGTTCCCAGGCCACGGTCACTCATACTTGACGCTAGAATAAACGACCTTTTATCTGCGTTGAGCTGAGAGTTGAGTTTTTATGTCGACACTATGTACCATTCCCAATGAAACTCCCTGTAATTTCTGTGGTGTAAGAGACCACACCCCTCAGACAATAATCTGAAATAGACTAGTACTGAGGTGATCTAAGGACACGTTGGCCCTTAGAGGACAGATGACACTTGGCTTCCAGGTCCACTCGTGTCACTGATGAGGCCTGAGGGGGGGGCATGTTGACCCCCTGGTGGGGCTCATGGTGGTGTGAAGGAGGCAGTGGACACACATTGCTGGAGTGACACACATGTGTAGTTGAGAACAGTGTTTGGAGGGTTCGAGTACCCTGGGGACATAAAAAGAATCTGAAATATCCCTCCCTCAAGTCTGGAGTCAGCTGCAAAAACCTGAACCAGTTCACCTTCATGAAACTATTATGTGTTGAAGTCACTATAGTAAGGTTCCCAATCATGGCCGTGTGGACATCCTGGGTTGAATAAATTCTTACTATAAAATGTGATCGTTAATTTTAATCTTCGACTTGTTGATTAGATTCAGAGAGAGAGGCACCTGGTAGATTAATCAATAACACATTGGAAAGCATTTCAAGAGGGTTAACAAAGAAGGGGGAGCACTGTCTGTGGGCAGCACCATCCCCTAGGCTACTGTCCTTGATAGAATAAAAGGGTAAAAAGCAGAAAACCAACCAAACCAGGGATGCTTTCTCTCTCTGCTCTCTGGCTACCATGGTGTAAACCACCCTGATTTACCTCCTCATCCTGGTTTCTGAAACCATCAACTGAGATGTTTCCTCCTGTAAGTTGTTTTGCTGAGATATTTTGTTAGAGTGACTGGAATTCCCAGAGATTGCTGTGTACACTACAGAGTGTTGAATTGTACCCCTGGTCTTCACCTACAAGTCGCCACCCCTCCGCTGTGACAACCAAAATATCCCCAGATATGACTGGGATGTCCCGCTGGGCCATTATAATCTCCTTGTGGAGAACTGCTCTGTTAGAAACTGTGGGCTCAATTGAACATGCTTGTGAGGATAAAGGGGCTCCTCTGTTTCTAAAGCAAAGAACAAGGAGTGGGTTGTATGAGTCAGAGTTTTGTTTGTGTTGATAATACCATAAGATTTCAGAAGAGTCATTCTTGGGTTCAAGTTCTCCGTGAGACAGATCTGTTCTCTAAAGGCTGAAGTGTCGTTATGTTTGGCAGAGCTAGTCTGAGCTATAAAAAAAAAGCTGATTTGGTAAGCTCAGCATTGTGTGTGTGTGTGTGTGTGTGTGTGTGTGTGTGTGTGTGTGCTTGCAAGGAACTTGTGACTTGTTACTGTCAAACACAGACACAGTCGCTTTTCAATAAGTCTTTCCTGAATGGATAATTTTGAAAGCAAACCCCTAACAATACTGCATAGAAGAAGAAAGGCTAAACCTAGATGTTGTTGGCACAAGAGTGAGCTTGATTTATTTAAAAGAACTTTGGTTTCTGCTAAACTGTGGGAGGGATGGAGGTGGCCGCCTCTGCATAAATGGGGGGGGGGAGTGGCTTCGAAGCTTCAAAAGCAACTCTTGCAGGACCTAGTTGAAGACTGCCTGAGAGACCAAAGATTGCTGATGCAGACAATGTCAACCAATTGGGAACTTCTGCTTGGAAGAGATGGGACCAATGGGATGTGGGTGGAGGGTATAAAGGGCTAAGCCTCCCCCGTGGATTATTAAACAAGCTTTCCACAGCACTCATAGGAGCTTGCTGCAGCGTTCTCACCTGCCCCCAGAGTCTGAACCATTGATTCCATGCCACCTCATCTCCAAGCCCCAAGGACAAGTAGGGTCTGTCATCAGGCAGTCCAGGGCATAGGCAACATCTGGAGCCCAGCGTGGGGCTTGAACCCTGAGCCAAAATCTAAGAGTCTAATCCAAGACATAGAGGAAATTTCTGAGCAAAGGCCATCCCCTCTCTCTTTTGGGTAACACGGCAAATACAGTAACAAACAGGAGTAAGGAACTTTTGCGTTAATCTTTTGTCAGGTGTCTCAAGGAGACATTGCTTTTCTGCTCCCACTGGCTCAGAACAGCCACAAAGCAGAAATCATGTATCATTCTGGATCTATGTGCTGTTTCCAACACACTGGGGCGTGGGTTCCTTTAACACCTCCCTGGTTTTAGTGCATGTTCTTAGACCTGGTACAGAGATAAGGTGGGAGGAGGAGGAGGAGGAGGAGGAGGAGGAGGAGGAGGAGGAGGAGAAGGAGAAGAAGAGGAAGAGGAAGAGGAAGAGGAAGAGGAAGAAGAAGAAGAAGAAGAAGAAGAAGAAGAAGAAGAAGAAGAAGAAGAAGAAGAAGAAGACCAAAAGGAAGGCAGAGACAACATCTGTGACATTGATCCGGTTCCACGGCAGCTGTCTCACAGCTCAGCCATTAAATGGTCACGAGGCCAGATGTCCTGAATTTGCGACCTAAGGTCTGAGAGGTTTACTGTTCTTAGATTCTGTTGTTCATTTAGCTTAATTGGGTAGCTAGCCCAGAGCCTCCAGTTCTCAATGTCCCTTGTAAAGGGTCATTTTAAAAAAAGGGTCAATACCCCCAGCACACTTGCCTGGATTGTTTGAACCAGTGTGGACCATAGCTTCATGATGTCTTACCTTCCAGCATTTCCCCTTGTGCAATGCTCCCACACAGATGAAGGATGGCCATGTCTGAAAAGTATGCCATTAGGATCTCTGAACGTGAGAGTCCAGGCCTACTCTGCAAAGCCATGATGCAGTCATAAGCTGCCCATTCCAAGCTAAAAAGATAAATAAAACACAGCAATTTAAAAAGTGTGGCTTCTGAATACACTGAGGAGGGGACCCCCGATGAAGAGGGGTACCACACAAGGCTGAGCTTCAGAACACTACAAGAGGGCATACTCTTCAAAGACACACAGACAGAGACTGGGGCTGGTGAAAGCAAAGAAATCCACCTGATATGAGCCAGAGCTGGTTCATAAAACCGATTGCTTCTAAGAAAACATTTGTTTACTTTTATTTTTATGTGTATGGATGTTTTTTGCCTGCCTGTACATACGTGCACCAGATGCATGCAGTACCTGTGGAGGCCAGAAGAGGGCACCCTGCCCCTGGAATTGGAGTCACAGAGTTGTGAGCTTTTGTGTGCATGCTAAGAGCAGAACCCCACCCTGATCCTCCTAAGGCTCTCAAGTGCTCTTAATCAATGCTCCATCATCGCTCCAGCCCCAGGGTTCATTTTCCTCCCCCCCCCCCCCCCCCCCCCCCCCCCCCCCCCCCCCCCCCCCCCCCCCCCCCCCCCCCCCCCCCCCCCCCCCCCCCCCCCCCCCCCCCCCCCCCCCCCCCCCCTCCCCCCCAAGCCCTCCTGTACAGGGTTTGCTCAGCTCAGCCAGCTGGTTACACTTGTCAGAAACACAGGAAGTCCTCCACTTCCCTCCAGACTGGAAAAGGAGGAACAGGCTAGCTGTGGAGGCCTCAGTGATGCACCAGCTTCTGCAAAGAGATGACAAGAGACATCTTTTCTAACTTCAGTGATCAGGGAGTTCCTGGGTAGCCTGAAATCAGCCAGCTTGGGAATATTTATACATCAGAGATGGGCAACTGCAACCAGCTGGGATTCTTCATCCTCCACACAAACTGATGTGGCTGGGTTGTTGGTTTTTTTTTTGTTTTGTTTTGTTTTTAATTTTTATTTTCCGCAGTTCTGCAACCTTATTTGACATTCAGCTGGTTAGTTCCCATCCACATTGACTGTCTGTAGATTTTGAATGTGGTAGCAGGCATGTAAGTTACCAGTGCAAAGCTTGTTTGGTGAATCCTTATCCTCATTACGTTTTCTGGACAAACGTACTTGGGTGTGGTATGGAACATTCCTTATTCCCTTGGCCCAGATGGCTTTATTGAGCCTGGTGTCATGCGCACATCTGGAGTCCCCCTTTCCTTCATGGCAAACTTCCGAATTTCTTCGAGTGCCCTGCTGAGGAGCACGCTTCCTGAAGCCCACTCCATGGATGCACTTGTGAATGTTGATGGTGTATTCTTGGGTCACTGCCTTGTTGATGGCAGAATGGCCCTTCTTCTTCTCGCCACCCTTCTTTTTGGGAGCCATTCTGTGGGGCCCAAGTTGGAAAGGCAGAGCGCGAGGGATTGTCCTGATGTGGCTGTGAAACCGCAACCAGTACACCCCTGGGCATTGTATCCATTTAGTGGCACCAACTGGGAAACTGAGGTCTGGGTTTCACTACGGTTGGATTATCATTTATCCTCTCCAAGCTTCCTGCTGAACTGTGAGGCTCCTTATGAGCACAGGGAGGTAGGGTAAGGAGGCTCCTTTAAGAGCTGATTAGGTCTTCACTCTCCAGAACGGATTCACTGAAGCCAGGCACCGTGGCACACATCTGTAACACTAGCACTTGTGAGTCTGAGGGTGAAAATTTTGGAGTTTGAGGCCAGCCTGGACTATACAGCAAGTTCAAGGCTGTCCTAGGCTTAAAAAAATAATTTATTCTGCCATTAGGATTTGTGAGCTAATGAATTATCTCAAGTGTGTGTGTGCACCTTAAAAAGCACGTGAGCTAGGTCACATGCATGTTCTGCATTAATTTTTTCGAGCATGTCCCCACACCATTTCCTTCCTTCCTTTCTTTCTTTCTTTCTTTCTTTCTTTCTTTCTTTCTTTCTTTCTTTCTTTTTTTCTTTCTTTTTTTCCCTTCGAGACAGGGTTTCTCTGTGTAGCCCTGGCTGTCCTGGAACTCACTCTGTAGACCAGGCTGGCCTCGAACTCAGAAATCCTCCTGCCTCTGCCTCCCGAGTGTCATTTCCATTCTTTTTTGTTCCTCTCTTCATCTCAACTCTGACTCCGATAAGCCACATAAACCGATTGCCCTCAACTTCTTGCCAACTACACTTCCTCTGCAATGTAATAAACTCACCCAACAGACACACACTCGGGGCACTCGGGGCACTCCGCCGGGGTGATTATGTTGTCCCAAGAGCCTAGGAACAGGAAAAGCAGAGGTGGAAAAAATAAATCCACATCTATGGTAAGAGGGACACAGTGGAATCAACCTGCCACCTGGTGGCTGACTGGTCCCTCAGAGAACTGTTCTCAGAGGAATGGACACATTACCTACTTGGCATTGGGCGCTCCTGACTTCCTGCCTTGGTCTTGGAGAGTCCGAGTTGGTAAGCTTCTACACAGCCTCTGTAATGCAGCCATTATGAGCCTCTCCGCTCACAAATCCATCGGGCAGACGCTGGGCAGCTGGGAAATGAGGCTGACTGGTAGCTGTGAGTGACATTTTGTATGCTGAGTGTTGAGACCACCTCTGCAGGTGCCTGCATTCACAGAGAGACAATAGTCTTCTCTTCCTGTTCTGTGAGGTCCAGCCCCCTGCTGTCATGAAACCCTGATGCTAAGGTCTAAGTCTGACATTACTGGAAAGCCCTGAGCTTGGTGCACAATGGCAGACTCCCCTGTGTCACTGGGGCTTCCTCTTTGCTACCTGAGGAACATCTCAGCCTGAGATTCCTGGAGAGCTTCCCTATGCCAATGAGGTATCTCAATACCTTATGATCTTTGACCACCCTGGATATTCTCACCCCCTTCCCCAAAACTACATAACCTTGGGTTCACCCTGAATAAAGTATATACAAGCCCTCACCGAATGGAGGTGTGTATACAAGCTAAGATTGTCTCAGAGAACTGTTTCATTGAAGATCATTGGAGAAGGCCTTCACCTAAAAGAACTGTGACACTAAGACCCTAGGAGAAGTAGCCCCCTCTACCCCACTCCCAGCTGGACTAGATTCCTACAGACCTCCACCCATTCCCAGCTTTGCTTTGTCCTTCCAGCCTGGTGTGCAGCCATGTCTAGACACTCTGAAAGGGAGGAAGCAGAGGATGCGGAACCACACCCTGTCCCCTTCCTTGTTATTCATTTTCAGATCCTGATCCCTGATCATCCAGAAAAAAAAACGAGTCTCTGGAGATTTAAGTTTCCTGCCAGCTCTTGATGTAGATCAACCTGCGGTGAAATCCACTCACCTGGCTTCTGCCCCAGGGTGAGCTGTCTTTCATCGCTGTCCCACAGAGTCACCCTGAGTGGAATTGGCTGTGGTAGTAGAGCTGATTACTTCCACTGCATGGAGCAGACCCATCAGTTAAGCCATATCAAGTGTTTTCTTCCTCAGCCAACTGACCCAGGGGGATTTGGAGATAGATAGGACAAAGTATGTTGTAAACATGTATAAAATTCACAAAGAGTAGATTTTAAATAATTTTTTTAATGACACATGTTGAAATCTAATCTTAATGTGATGGTGTAGAAAATCGGAGCCTTTGGAGGCAATCATCATGCCTTGGAAATAGTATTAGCACCCTCACAAAAGCCAGGGAGCTACTGTGTGCCTTTCATCATACAAGGCCCTAGCCAGGAAAAAACTATCTATGAACCAAGAAGAGGGCCCCCATCATGTTTTAAATGAACAGAATCACTTAGTATATGTCTCATAGGAAGAATACAAAGATTCAATAGGAAAAGACCTAATATATCATCCCTGGAAATAAATAAATAGATAAATAAATAAATAAATAAATAGGTTACTGATAAAATGCTACTACCAAAAGGAACTTAAGAAAAGCTTCCATTTGGTTTGTGTCTACAGAGGGAGAGAGTCCTCTTGTTGACATAGCAACAACAGGAACAGGAAGTGAAATGATCACATTTTCAACCTCTCACAGGATACAAAGAGAGCAAGAACAGGAAGTGGGACAGAGCTATAAAATCTCAAGGCTTTTCCCAGTTATCCACTTCTTCCAGCAAGGCAGCAACTCCTGAAGTTTCCATAACCTCCCCCAAACAGTGTTCAAATAATATATTGATGTAATTATACAAATATGTTATATATATTTATATTAGCATGTAATAACATAAGTATATAATATATTTATTATAAATCGCCAGGTTTGGCATAGCCATGGAAGGGACAGTGTGACACAGTTTCCACCCCTGAGCAGAGTCAGTAGGACATTTGGGTCTCCACAAGTACGGACAGTTGCTGTAGGCATAAGGCTTCTTTGCATAATAATGTACATATTTTCCATGTTCCTGGGAACATTCTCCCTGCCAGGGCTAATGACTCTAGGATAATTAGAAACAGTACAAGTCCAGAAAGCAAGAATGTGTCTAATGTTTCTCAGCAAAATGGTAATGCTGTGACCTTCAGGACAGTCCTTAAGGCTGTGGGAAAGCACTCTGAAAACATGAGTTCAAGAATACATAAATAGGGTTTCTTAACTATGTAAAATATAAGGATGCAATATAAATTATATGAGGGGCTTCATGGACCTGAAAGAACAATGGCGGCTGCACTAATATGCACTAATAAGTCAGTAAAAGGAAAAGAACAGGTAAAAAACAAGGCTCATGGTGCAAGTAATAAAGGAGCACCAGGCAGTGAGGGAGTGGTGATCTCAGGGTAGGATCCTACCCAGCTAAGTTTATTGTTTGTGCTTACAAAGGCAGGCAGATTTCTGAGTTCAAGTCAGCCTGGCACAGGGCAAATGTAGGTCCAGGCATGGTGGGAGTGGTGATCTCAGGATGGAGTTTCACCCAGAGTTGCTTATTGTTTGTATTTACAAAGGCAGTCAGACTTCTGAAATCAAGGTCTGTCTACAGAGCAAGTTCCAGGACAGCCAAGCTTAGGCAGTGAAAGAGTTGGAAAACAAAAAGCTAACTTTCTCACATACAAATAGTCTCTATGTCTAGATTTGATAACCAAAAGTGCTGTGTCCAGCAAACAAACCACCTAGGACTTGCTATGTTAAAAATGTACTTGCCTTTTTCTAAGAATCAAGGGGCTAAGTTCCTAAAATGCTGATAATCAGATAATCAGAAGAGAATGGGGGTAAATGGTTGAATTGATATGCAAATAAAAGACTGGGCTTTGGTCTGCAAGAGGTGAGCTATCTAGAGAGCTAACACAGATCTTTTAGAATCTTGTCTAGGTTTTCTGACCAAAGTCAGAAATGAGCTGTCTAGAGAGCTATCTTGAGCAGACCACAGAGCTGTCAGCTTGCACCCCATTACTGACATTGAGTTATTCTTTCCCAAACATCCCTTCCACAGGACCCCCCAACCACCAAATTGTATGTATATATATATATATATATATATATATATATATATATATATACAATACATATATACATATACACATATACACATATATAATGTTATATACAAATATATTTACATATAACATGATGTATATTATAATATATTCTTATACATAAGAAAAGTAAAACTACTGCATGGAAACCTGTTGAGAAGACAGGAGAAGTGGCTCAGCAGTTCAGAGGAGGAGCTCTTGTTGCCGAGGATTTAAGTTTGTTTCCCAACACCTATACACATGTCAGGCAACTAGCTCTCTGCTAGGTGTAACTTCAGCTCCAGGGAGATCTGAATTCTCTGGTCTACAGGGACACCTGCACTCGGTAACACACACACACACACACACACACACACACATAAAAATAAATCTTTAAAATTTATTATAGGAACAACTTTTGTAATTCATAGAGAGAGTGCAGAAAATTTCTACAAACGATAAACAGGCTGGGAATTAATGAACTAAGTACATGTCTCACAAGTTGGACAACAGCCGTCAAGTAATTGCAAAGAGATTTGGAAAGCAGAGGTTAGAGAAGTGTAATGGTTAAAGGAATAGATATCAAATATTTTCAAATACAAGTAGGTGATAATACAAACAGAAGGGAGACTTTTCTTCCATGATAGATTAAAGTTGAAAATGATTTAGTGAACCTGTGAAGAATTCAATCAAAGAAGAAGACAAAGCTGGGCGTAGTGGCGCATGCCTTTAATCCCAGCATAGAGGCAGGTGGATTTCTGAGTTCGAGGCCAGCCTGGTCTACAAAGTGAGTTCTAGGACAGCCAGGGCTATACAGAGAAACCCTGTCTCGAAAAACAAAAAAAGAAGACAAAAATCACTTGTGTAATGGGTGAAAATGTTACTGACATTTTTGCAGACATAGAATATCTAAAAATGGATCACGAGTCTGTTTCAAGAGTTGTGCAAATAATTTGATAGGAAATGAGAAAGGCCTTAGAAAAGTCTAATGGAACGTTAGACTTGAGAGGAAATGGGGTGGGGGAGGTCTGGGGCCTCAAGGGGTCTTTCATAGATGAGGACCTGAGTTTCATCCCTGGAATAGCATGAGAAAGAAATGGGGGGAGGGGAAGAAAGGGGAGAGGAGGGGGTGAGGAAAATTATTGATTTGTCAAAAGACATAAACTTGGTAGAAAAAAAAAATCTTCTCACAGAGATAACTGGCTCCTGGAGGTTTGCTGGTGAGAAATCCCAGGTCTGCACAGACTCTCCAGAGAACACATAACACTTCAGTGAATGGACTCTCACACAACGGCCTTTGTGAAACTCAACAAGGGAATCATGAAAGAAAGAATGATTACAGTTCCAGTTCGCTCAGAACCACAGAGGTAAGCACGCTGGATGTTAACACAGTAGAGTCAGCCGGGCGTGGTGGCACATGCCTTTCATCCCAGCACTCAGGAGGCAGAGGCAGGCAGATTTCTGAGTTCGAGGCCTGCCTGGTCTACAAAGTGAGTTCCAGGACAGCCAGGGCTATACAGAAAAACCCTGTCTCAACCCATCCACCCCCCCCCCAAAGAAAGAAAAAGAAAAAGAAGAGAAGAGAAAGGAAAGGAAGAGAAAAGGAAAGAAAGGAAAAGAAGAGAAAGGAAAAGAAAAGAAGGGGGCTGGAGAAATGGCTCAGTGGTTAAGAGCTCCGTCTACTCTTCCAGAGGTCCTGATTTCAAGTTTCAGCAACCACATGGTGGCTCACAGCCATCTGTGATGGGATCTGAAGCACTCTTCTGGTGGGTCTGAAGACAGCTAGCTACAATGTACATAGGAATAAAATAAATAAATCTTTAAAAAAAAAAAAAGAGAAGAGAAGAGAAGAGAAGAGACAAATATCTCTTCTCGAGCACTGACTGCTCTTCCAAAGGTCCTGAGTTCAAATCCCAGCAACCACATTGTGGCTCACAACCATCCGTAATGAGATCCGACACCCTCTTCTGGTGCACCTGAAAACAGCCACAGTGTACTTACATATAATAAATAAATAAATCTTTTTAAAAAAATCTCTTCTCTTAGCAAACTTCAAGTGCATGATATAGTGTGTTCAGCTTTAGTTAACAAGATCCAGGTTAGTTCACACCATCTTGGTGAAGTGTTTATGATCATGTGGCGGTTTGGATGAGAATGTCCCCATAGGCTAGGGCATTTTGACATTGGTCCCCTGTTGGTGGCTGTTTGGTGGAGGTTATTGGGAGGTGCAGCCTTGCTGGAGTAAGTACTGGGGTGAGTATCGGAGAGTTCATAGACCAGCCCCACTTTTAGTTTGCCTTGTGTTTGTTTTTGAAGATGTGATCCACCAGCTTTCTACTCCTGCTCATGTGAAGGCTGAAGTTGCGTTTTAAGTTTAAATTACTGTGCTTAAGAGATATATAAACAAAAATGCCTCTAACCTGTAAGCCCCACTTACTGAAGGACAGATAACTTCCTGGAATACTAGGGGCTGTTGATCACGTAAGACAACAAGCCATGTGTTTTCACTTCTGTAACAAAGGTTGGTTGCTGAAGCTACAGAGGATGTGCTTGATCACGCTTGCCCCCTACTGGATGAAGACAGGAAGTGCACGGCCTTATGGATTTTGCCTTTATAAGCACCAGACTAACATAATATGTGGCCACTCTCTGGGAATTGGGGTATAGACCTTGCCAGTGTCTATTGTTCAGGCCAGTATTTAATAAATCTTACCTCAAATTTGCCTCAAAAAAATTGTGGTAGTGTTCTTATTCTTGCCTGGTGGGATTAACACTGCAATATCTGCTGGTTGCTGCTATACCTCTCTGCCATAATAGACTCTTGTCCCTCTGGGACTGTAAGCTAAAATAAACTCTTTCTTCTGTAAGTTTATTTGGATCATGGTGTTTACTGCAGCAATGGAAGAGTAGGAGATTCAGTTCATCTAGCTAGTTCTTGTGAATAGAGAGTAACAGTGCGTGCCTCTGGGATTCCATTTTTGAAATAATTATACAATTGTAAGTTATGCATTTTAAATGTAAAACATTTCCTATCAGTCCTGCTGCTCCCATAGCGTAGGTGTATGCTGAATGTTCTAGGATAACCAGTTGATACTCTGTGAGCTGAGACGTTCACATCTGAGAGCCACTGAGATGTTCTTAGGTTGATATCTAGGGTCCTACAAGACAGGACAGCTTAAGTGCTGTTGTATAGGCATTTTCAGATTGGACTTATGAGCGTCGTTCCAAACTTCAAGTAAACTCATTCAATTTTGCTCAACCCTCATGTTTTATTCATTCCCCTATAATACAGTTTCTTTACTCATCTTTCTGTGAATCAAGATGGACATAGTAATGAAGCTCAGGTTGTCAGGGTTGGGAGCAAGTGCTCTTACACTGGAACTCGTGTGTGTGTGTGTGTGTGTGTGTGTGTGTGTGTGTGTGTGTGTATGTGTGTGTGTATGTGTGTGTGTGTATGACAGGAGGGGGGGCACAAGTATTCCAGCTGACTTTGAACTCACTATGTAGCCAAGAATGACCTGGAACTTCGATCCTCCTACCTCTACCTCCCAGGTGCTAGAAACACAGGTGTGTACCCATCCTGGCTGCTTGTGATGCTGAGGGTAGGGCCCAAGGTTTTCTGCCTGCTGGGTAACCATTCTATCAAGTGGGCTGCATCCCATCTTGCTTTCTTCACATCTCCACACACATCCTTGATGGAGACTTTTCTGATTCATAACGGCTCATGGAGGCTCTCCATATTGTGTTCCCCTCATATATTTTAGGTCATTATTTACTTTAGGGTTAGTTAGAATTTAAAATATGAAATATTTTCATTTCTACCCTCAATGATTAGTGATCAGGTTTAAAACTATGTTCAAATTTCAAGAAGCCCCTGTTAAGAATTCTAAGGGATTCCTCTGTAAGAAGGTCTTTTGCCTTGAAGATGTAGGAGAAGGGCCTTTTCCTTCTAGGATGTTGGTGGAGCAGGAAGGTCAGCTGGTGCCTTCTCTGCCTCTCTGAGCTAGCAGGCTTTCACCACAGCATCTGGCTCCTGAGTCTTCATTGGTAAAATCGAATGGTTGGGATTTTTTTTTTCCTTAAAACAACAGTTTCACATGGTGCCAAGAGCAGAAGCACAAAGGTATTGGAGAAGCACATAATTAAGGACTTCTGAGGGCTGGCTACTGACGTCATAAGCCAAGAGCACTGGGGATATGTCTGTGAACTGTGGGTACCAGGAGATAGTCAGCACTGCTGCTGGCCGCAGCACAGGACAGTGATTGTCTGTCTGCAAGGGTGACATCCAGGCAGCTCTAGTGCATGACTGTAAAAAGATGGAAAAGCAAGCTCTAAGAATCCGCTGGGCCCAGGTGAACCTGAGCACCAGGCAACAAAGCATCAGCCAGCTGTCCTCATTCCCTCCCGAGGCTAAGGCAGTAAAGGAAGAATGAGTCCAGGCTGTGGCCACAATGCTCCTAAGAACACCAGGTCTGGCCTCCCAAGACCTCTCTTATCTGCTGCCCTGCCTCAGAGAAGGAATGGGGCCTCTTTGCAAACTGGCTTAATATGCCTGCCTCTCCTCAGCCCTACTGACCTACCTGCCTGGACTCCAGACACTTCTGCATATTTGGACAGCAAGTCTCAGCTGAAAGGTGAAAATTATTTTATTTTTAAAGTCAGATTACACAGAGCCATTGACAGAGGTCAATGGTGCCAGCTCAGAGATGCCCCCATTTTCTCTTTTGGGGTGCTCCCACACTGATATCCTAGGACTTCCCCTGCCCTTGTTAGGGGATGATGAAGTTGGGTCCTTTCCTCAAGCCCTCCTAAGTCCCTCAGTTAGGGTGGGCTTGTGTTCTATCACCAAGCGTTCACAAAAGAATGGAGATAAACACCAAGATCAGTTACTGACATTTCTTCAGACGGAGGTTGTTGGAGTCTCTGTTCTGTTGGTGTGAAGACCCAAGACCCACTGCCATGACTCAGGCAACTTATACAGAAGCATTTAATTAGGGGTTTATTTCCAGCTTCTGAGGGTGAGTCTGACCGTTATGGCAGACATGGCAGCAGACAGGCAGGCGTGGCAATGGCACTGGAGCAGCAGAGCTTATATCTTGTTAGCAAGATGGAGGGAGAGAGAGAGAGAGAGAGAGAGAGAGAGAGAGAGAGAGGGAGAGAGCGCATGAGGCTGGACCTTGTGTGGCTTTTGAAACCTCAAAGTCTACCCCAGTGACATACCTCTTCCAAGAAGGCCACACCTCCTAGTCCTTCTTAAATAGTTCACCAACTGGGTATCAAACATTCAAATATATGAGCCTATGGGGGGGGGAACCTTTCTCATCAAACCACCACAGAGGTCTTTCATACTGAGGAACAGTTGAAGGGAGCTGGCAAACAGCCGTAGTGCACAGGCACAGAAACCCAAAAGGAGAGTGGGCCTTAGTCTAAAGATGGCAGTGTTGTGTTGTTCTTAGGTTTCTCCTCCTCCTCCCTCTCCTTCCTCCTTTTCCTCCTTTTTCCTCCTCCTTCCTCCTCCTCTCTTCTTTCTTCTTCTCCCTCCTCTTCCTCCCCTTCTTCTCCTTTCTTTTTCCCCTCCTCCCCCTCCTCTTCTTCCTCCTCTTTACCCTCCCCTCCTTCTCCTCCTTCCTTCTTCCTCTTCCCCCTCTTCCCCTTCTTTTCCCCCCTCCACATCCTCCTTCTTTAAAATTCAGGTAAAGTGTTACTTGTGTGACAATATACACGCTTTCATCTTGTCAGCAGAGGCAGACAGATCATCATTTTTACTGGAAACACTTCGCTTCCCTTGTTTTATTTTTCCACGTCCTTGGTAGCAAAAACTAAATTTGGTTGCGCCACTTGACTTGCGATTGAGTCTAGGTTTATGGCCTGGTAATAATAGCATGAACTCTCCAGCTGCTCTGCCTTAAAACAGCAGCCCATGGGTCCAGGAAGATGGATCAGACAGGAAAGTGTTCACTGTTCAAACATGAGGACCTGAGTTTGGGGTCCCAGAACCCATGTAAGAAGCTGGGCATAGCAGTAGTTCCAGCACTGGGGGGGCCTGCTGGCTGGCTCCTCCAACCAAATAAGTGAGATCCAGATCCAGGGAAAGACACTTTCTCAAAAACTGAGGTTGGAGGGGCAGGGGCCGGAGAAATGGCTCTGTTGTTAACAGGGCGTGCTGCTCTTCCTAAGAGCCAGAGTTCAGCTCACAGTTCTCACATCCAATGAAGTCACAGTTGCCTGTATCTCCAGCTCCAGGGGATTCAGAGCTGTTTTCTAGCTTCCAGCAGGTAAGGGTGCACGCTACCCAGCCTGATGACCTAAGTTTGATCCCTGGTACCCACACAATAAATGGAGAGAACAAATTCCCAGATGTTGTCTTCTGTCCTCTGCATGTTCACCCACACAAATAGTTAAATAATAAAAAATAAGAGAGATAAAAGAGGAAGATAGTGCATGCATATATACAAGTACATATATATCAGTTCACACACTAGTATATAATACGAGAAAGACAGAGACAGAGACAGAGACAGAGAGAGAGAAGAGACAGGGGGAGGGGGAGGGGGAGGGTGGAAAAAAAAAAAGACAAACACCATCCCACCAAACTCAGACATTACATTGAGTCTGGGCAATTTGAATCGAGAAATGGAAACTATTTTAATCCATATATCTGAAGAGTTCAGGACATAACAAAAGCTTTTCCAGAACTGTGTTTATAAGTTTTATTATCAGAAACAAAATGAGAAATTTTATAACATTTGTAACAAAATTGTTTCAAGGTACAATAAGACACAAATAAAACTGTAAAGTCTATTACTGAGGGAGGTTGGTAACCATGGAGGGAACCTCTTTTCTGAGGAGAGGAGAGGAGAGGAGAGGAGAGGAGAGGAGAGGAGAGGAGAGGAGAGGGAAAGTGGGGGGAGGGGCGGGAGGGTGGGACTGGGAAGATGGGGGGCTTCAATCAGGATGTAAAGTGAATTTAAAATTTGGGGGGGGGGCTGGAGAGAGGGCTCAGCAGCTAAGACCACTGACTGATCTTCCAGAGGTCCTGAGTTCAATTCCCAGCAACCACATGGTGGCTCACAACCATTTGATGGTAATGGGATCTGATGGTCTTTTCTGGTGTGCCTGAAGATAATGACAATGTATTCACATACCATAAATAAATCTTTAAAAAAAATTTTTTTTCTTTAAAATGAAACGTGTATTACTTTGGGACTGCAGGATGGCTAAGCAGGTAAGGGTTCTTGTCAGCTGACTTTGCAATCCTGAAAACCTGAGTTCTAAGGCAGAGACCAGCCCAGCTTCCTGGAAGAGGCTCAGATCACCTGAGCTACTGGGAAAGGACATTCTCCAACCTGCTGAGCTGCCTGCAGGCTTTGCAGTGTGCTGCAGGTTCCCAGCTTCTGTGAGCTGTCACCCATGCTGGGTGGACTTTGGTGATGCAGCTGTCTTTCAGTCAGTTTTGCTCCTGTAAGTGACCCTTCACCCACATCCCTTTCCTGTAAGTGATCTCAAGAAAGCTCACTCACCAGGTTAGACTTCAGGGATGCCCGTAACTGTTCTGTCTTCAGTTCTCTATCTGGGGTGAGTAGACACTTGTTCATGCCTCCGAAGGAATAGTGTCACACAACAGATAAAGTCTCAGGAAATCACTTAGAGGAACTTATTAGCATGCAGATTTCAGAATGCCTTATTCAAGGCTGGGCCCTTAAGAGATAGCAGTTGGAAGAGGTGGGCGGTCTTTAAAATTATAATCATTCTCATTTATTCTGCCTGAGAATGCTCTTGAAATGCTTTGCAGCTGCATACTTAATTTGCCACCAGCCCTTTCATCCCCAGTAGAAGGTGTGCAGTGGCCGTGTCTCTTTGCACCAACAAACTCAGAGAAGTTACTGAGACTGCCCGTCAGTTGTACTTCACGAATGTTATAAAAATGGTTTTCAGTTCCACTTGCTGAACCCACGGTTGTTGGATCCTGTTCATAAAAAAGAAATGAGCATGATAAGGGCTTGCTTCCTGCTGAGTAAGGCACCGAAAAAGAAACTGTGGCGATGTGAATACAAACTTTATGGAAAATTGCAACTCACCATTTTTTGATGCAGCAAAAGATCTCAGGGAAGATTCTGGCATCTGGAAAGGAGCCTTTTGGACTCGAAGTGGAGTCGATACACTCACTCTTCCCATCAACTAACATCAGCCAGAGGACTAGAAAGGCAGGCGGAGACATTACATCATCAGCTTGTTGCTGGAGAAACCAAACAGCGATGGGTTGCGGTTTTTTTTTTTGTTTTTTTTACCTGACTCATCTGATTCCACATGACAGCTGCCAGCTTAACTTCTTCAATGAGCTTGAAAAACATCTCAAGTCAGTAAATCAACAAAGTACAGTTCAATCTTAGTGTGTCCAGAATTAGTTATTTTGTGTATGTATATGTTTGTGGGGGTACCCATAGGGGGGCACATGTATGCAAATGTGTACAAATATTTCAGGTGTTGTTCCTCAAGAAGCTGTACCGTCCTCATTGAAATGGGGTTTCTTGTTAACCTGGAGCTCAACAAGCAGGCTTGTAGCTGTCCACCCAGTCCTAGGGATCATCCTATTTCTACCCTGGTTCTGGGATTATAAAAATACACCATCACTCCTATCTATATATTTATATCTATATCTATATCTATATCTATATCTATATCTATATCTATATCTATATCATCTATCTATCTATCTGTCTGTATTAGTTTTCCTTGCTTGTATGTGTATGGCCTACATTCCTGCAGTGCCTGAGAAGGCATTGGATCCCCTGGAACTGGAGAGTTACAGGGGATTACAAGCTGCTGTATGGGTACAGAGAACTGTACCCAGGTCCACTGCAAGAGCATCGAGTGCTAGCTGTCTTCTTAACCTCACTTCTGGCTTTTTTTATGTGGGTGTGGGGGAATCAAATTCAAGTTTATAAGGCAAGCTCTTTACTGACTGAGCTATCTCCACAGACCCCCCCCCCCCAAATAAATGTTTCTGTTTTAATCTTCATTCTGATGTTTGTTTCAGTTTTCTCTTTTGTTACACGAAACCAAGGCAGGAACAAATACCTCACAGGTTGGAAGAAGACCAACACAGAAACCGTACCTTGCAGGATGAGAGTTCTGTTTATAATTGAAACAGTTTGCTTCGTGCTAAAATCTAGCGAAGAGATAAGTCCGAGTGTCCTGTGTGAAGTCCCTGATAATTAAGGTCTCTATTTGCAATCAAGAGTAAGTTCCTGGTCAGATGCAGACTGCTTGTCACCCCCACTCCCTGATGTCTATCTTTGCCTCTGTGACTGCTTGTCACCCCATTCACTTGATACATATACTTTGCCTTTGTTCCTCCCTTTTCATTGTATCCATTTAACAATGAATAATTGGCAACCCTCTCACCCCCTGTGAACACATTATCTCCCGTATAAAAAGAACTTCTAGAAGCTAGGGGCCCGCTGCTCCCCCTTCCCACACCCCGCCTCCCATTTAGGGAGACAGCCAGCCGGCCAGCCTAGAATGCATTCAAACACAGCTTGCTTTAATTTCGACAATGTGGAGTTGAGAATCCAGGATTAACAGTGAGTTTTATTGCGCACTCTGGGTCACCTCTTTAATATGTTGCTTGAGTCTAAGTCCTTGCTTCAGAAGCTGTATTTGAAGAAAGCAGTGGAGTTGAAAAGAAAGGTCTTTCCTCTTCCTCCTCCTCCTCCTCTTCCTCCTCCTCCTCCTTCTTCTTTTCTTAGTTTTATTCTGAGACAGATTCAAGGATAACCTTGAATTCCTAGTCCTCGAGCCTTGACTTTGAAAGCGCTGGGATTACAAGTGTGCTCTACTATGCTGGCTTTACGTATGTAAAGTCTTTTTCTTTCTTAAGAAAAAGATGAAATGGCTGTGCCATGATTTGGGGAGAAGGTTTTCATTGTAGATAAGAGAGAACAAATGTCTGAAAGAGTCCAGATAAAAGAGAGAAAGAAAAACACTGGACACGGCCAGTGTTGAGCTTCAGACCTAGGACAAATAGCTGAGGTCATATTTAACATACCAAAGCAGACCTGGTCTCCAAGTTCTCCCAGCATGCCTCAGTCCCTACCTGTTGCAGGGTATAGCTGATATACCCTGCCCTTTGCCCTGAACCCTCCAGCTGGCCTACCCCTCCCCCAGAATCTCTTTCCCATATAATTCAGACATTTTGTTCTCTCTCTGACATCTTGTTCTTTCTCTCTCTCTCTCCCTCACCCCATGGTGACTTCCCTGGCTTCGTTTCTTGGAACCAGTGAACTTACCCAAGAGTAGTTTTTAAAAAAACAAAAAAAAACAACAAAAAAAAACTTGCCTTTACATCCTGAAATCTGACTTAAACTGAATTAGCTCACTACGAAGAATAAGTTAATCATCTGGTGCTGTAACTCCGGAGGCCGGGTGGGGGTGGGGGTGGGGTGGGGGGTTAAATTAAAAAACTTTTAACCTGAGGCTTCCCCACACCCACACCCCACTGTGTGGCCCCAGGCTATAGGCACAGTTGAGACTTCTGTTCTGGCAAAGCCTGGGAGAGTTGGTGCCACCAGATCTAAAATCAAAAACTGTTGGGCGTGGTGGCGCACGCCTTTAATCCCAGCATTCGGGAGGCAGAGGCAGGCAGATTTCTGAGTTCGAGGCCAGCCTGGTCTACAAAGTGAGTTCCAGGACAGCCAGGGCTATACAGAGAAACCCTGTCTCAGAAAAACCAAAAATAAATAAATATAAAAAACTTTATCCAAATTGGTGTGAATCCCAACATCCAGGGCTGGAGAGGTGGGTATGGCAGAGAACAGCAAGAAAGAGAGAAAGTGATGAGAGGGGGGGGAGGGGGAGGGGTTGCAGGGAGGGGGAGGGGAGCCTGTGAACTGCATCGGCCTGAGAGGGAGGGTAGTGGAGGAGATGAGAAGGCCCGATGTTAGCCTGTGCTTTGAGGTGTATATCTAGCATGTATGAAGAAGAGATGAAGGAGCCTGAAGGCTAGGATGGGCTTTGACATGCAGTAACAGGTATATGACAAGGGAGAGCCATCAGTCCCTTCTGCCAGAGGCGAGGGAAATGACTCCTTTGGGAGACAGGAACTGGCTCACAAGTTCCTGGAGGAATGCTGGGTTTTATCCAATAGCTCGAAATCCTATAGTCCGGCTTGAGCTGAGCCACGACTGTCATTTCTGGACATATGTGCATCCTGAGTGTTGTGTTTTATAAAAAAGAAAAAGAAGCCAGGGATATGTTTGGTAGAGGCGTGGTATGGTAGAGGCGTGATATGGTAGAGGCCTTACGGGCCCACGCTGACAGCCACACAATGAGTGTAGTATAGAATACGGTTCATTTAGGGCATGGGAGGGGGTAGTAGGAACAGAGAAAGGCAGAGAGACAGAGAGACAGAGAGAGAGAGAATAGAGTAGAGGCCAGCCATGAACACGTGGAGAGAGAGAGGGAGGGGAATGAGGAGAGAAGGGACAGAGGGGAATAGAGAAAGAGAAGAGCAAGAGAGTGAGTCAGGCCCACCTGGCTGCTGCCAGGTAACTGTGGGGCGGAGCCTGGAAGAAATGCTAACACTTGAGATGTAACAGAACCCTGCTTTGTGGAGCTTGGAAAGCAGGCAATCACCTTAGCTGCATCCCAGCACGCTGTGTTAACAATTCCAAGGAAACTGTGTGCAAAGTACACACAGCACAATCAACACCGTTGGAAAGTGACTTGAGGTCAAGCACCCAGTTTGAGGTCAGGAATGGATCAGGTATGTTCAGTATGTATCAGAGGAAGCGAATTCCATATCCACGGCTCTTCAGCTCTGGGTCCTCCGCTTGGTGTCTTACTGCCGGCTTTTCAGTTACTCTGTGAGGATGCCATGCAGGTGGTCCCCACTTACTGAGTCTGGCAGACTGTGGTTCTTAAAGCTCTATGGTTCTTACTAGGGACAGAAAAAAAAAAAGTCTCCTTCAAGGTCTAGAGTTGATGCATGCAATTGGTTTCTACAGCTCTGTGGGTCTTCCAAGAGGCTGAGGGTGTTAGCTGTGGAATGGCTAGGTGATCCCACACCGCACGACGTGTGCTGAAAATTGCTGCTTACCAAAGAGTTGGTGTCAGATTCAAAGGAAACTCCAGTTCCCCAAACTTTAAAAAAGCAATCAAGATAATCAGAAATTAGCTCAACCTGGACTAGGATGATTTCAGGTGGTCAGATAAAAGCCAGCATTCCTTGGCAACTTGTGAAACTGGTTCGCATCTCTCTCTCTCTCTCTCTCTCTCTCTCTCTCTCTCTCTTTTGGTTTTTCGAGTTAGGGTTTCTCTGTATAGCCCTGGCTGTCCTGGAACTCACTCTGTAGACCAGGTTGGCCTTAAACTCAGAAATTTGCCTGCCTCTGCCTCCCAAGTGCTGGGATTAAAGGCGTGCTCCACCACGCCCCGCTGGTTCCCTTCTCTTAAAGGAACACTTTTCCTTAGCTCTTGGCCAAAGGGACCTCTGGCTATCCGCGGTATCTATTAACATATCAAAGCCCACGTGCCCTCTGGGCTCCCTAGTATCACAAGCACCTGTTAGACATTTCAAAACCAATGCTAGCATCCTAGCCCTTCTCTCCTCCCCTAACTAAACTTCCTCCAGCTCATGGACTGCCCCCCCCTTCTCTCCTCCCCTAACTAAACTCCCTCCAGCTCATGGACTGCCCCCCCCTTCTCTCCTCCCCTAACTAAACTCCCTCCAGCTCATGGACTGCCCCCCCTTCTCTCCTCCCCTAACTAAACTCCCTCCAGCACATGGACTGCCCCCTCCTTCTCTTTATAAACCTGTTATTGATTGATTGATACATTGGTGTTTTGCCAGCATGTCGGAGAAAGTCAGATCCCCTGGAACAGGAGTTATAGACATTTGTGAGCTGCTATGTGGGTGCTGGGAATTGAACCCTGGTCCTCTGGAGGAGCAACCAGTGCTCTTAACTGATGAGCCATCTCTCCAGCCCCTACCCCTGCTATTCTTGATATAATCTCTCTGCTCTTCTCCTGCGTCTCTCATGATGTTTTTTCTACTGTCTCTCCCTTGCTATTCTTCTTGCAGATGGTCCTGGTGATAACCAGTCTGCTGGCCGTGTTCAGACTACTTTATCTCTCTGCTCTGGACTCTTCCAGATGCCCTGGCTGTTCTCCTCTCGTATCTACAACAAACTCCTTCCCCTTAATTCTACTATGGAGTGGTCACCGTCAATTTATATAGTTGGTGGGTCACACACATGCCTGTGGACACATGTAGTGATTTTCAGATTGTTCCCAGTAATTCTGTTGGAAATAGATGATAACAGATTCAAGAGACTAGTCAACAGAAAGTGGTTTTTAATATGCGTTTCTGCAGAAAGGGCTGCCAGCTTAGAGAAACATTGAAAATGGCAGTTTGGCCCAAGGCAGTGGTTTTAAAGTATCTACCCCAACTCCACTGTGAGAAATGTTTGTTCTTCCCCCCCCCCCCCTTAGCCTGGGACTTATCTCCTTCTCAAATTCCCCATCCTATTGATTTAGGACAAAGCCTTATCTAATAAATCATTTAGTACTTGAGACTGTATCATTCTCTGATCACGGGCTTAGTCTTATAGCAGACTCCTTTAACTTTCTAATTCTCGTACTTCTGAGACTAGCAGGGACAGCCACCAGCCTGGGGGGGTGGGTGGTGGGTGGCTACCTAGTGCTTCCTCCTTGCTTGTGACTCTTACTAATGCTAAACATGCCCCATCCAGAAAACGTACTATAGCAAGTCATTTCTTACATTTCCTAATTATGACCTGCCTTTCACTGTTACCCTTTGGGGAAGAATTCGCCAAGCCTGGACAAGGTCAGGAGGAGAAGCAGTGTTTGGTTCTTCTGGTGATGGAGGCTGGAGTAGAGAAGGCTTTGCCCCAACACCTCAGTCAGGGTTGGGGAGTATGATGTCGCCCATCCACACCTGTAAGATGTGTGAGCCCAGCAGCTAACCGAAAAGAAAGGAAAAACACCCTGCTGCCTGCCTCCCTGAGGTATGACTGGAAATGATGCTGTAGCCAAGTCCCCGGGAGCATCTGGAAGCCTGAGTGAGGACATTATCAGATAGCCCCTGCTTTCTGGCTGGCTGACATCATCTCAGGGCTAAGGTGCTCCCATCCCTGAGGTTTTGTATTGGTGTTTCTGCATCAGGGTTCTAGGCTTTCTAGACCCTCAGACTTCCTGTTTCTGTGGAAGTGTGGCTGACTTGGAGCCCTGACCTTAGGCCTGCTCCTGACCACTTTTTCTGTCCCTCTGTTCTGAAGGGACAGAGCAGAGCTCCTTGCTGTGTAATAAGAGACGGGAGTCAGGTGAACTATACAACAAACCATCCCGTGACTACAGACAGGAACACTGAAAGTCACCACAGACAGACTGCTGTTCAGTCCCCGGAGGGCAGTGCAAGCAGGTGTGAGCTGGATCAGCGGCACCAGAATGGAAGCCATCTTGCTCTTGGTGCCACGGAATCATTTCCGCTGATGAAACTCTTGTCTTGGGAACAGTTGTCTATTACATTTATTTATCGTTGTAGGGAGGGGGCTATCACATGTGTCCCAGTTTGCTTGTGGAGTTTAGAGGACAATCCGCAGATGTCAGTTCTCGCCTTCCATCCTATGGGGCCTGGACTTGAACGCTCATCGTCATGTCTGGCAGTAAGTGCTTTTACCCACTGAGCCATCTTGCTGGCCCTGGGAGCAATTTTTATGAGGGAAACACCTTGAGATTTAGATTAGCCTAAATCGAGTCTGAAGTTAGGCTCTTACTCCTAAGAAGGGTGGGTGGGATTAAATGGCCCCATCGGAATTCACAGGTCAGGCCAGATCCGGGCTGTTTGTGTTCGGGGCTGATACCTTTTCTGGGCACCCACCCCGACATGCTGTGGGTGTTGACATAACATTCTTGAGATGGGATGTATCTTCTTAGCAAGGTGATCCCTTCCTCTCACCAAAGACTGGCTCACTCAAAAACAAAAGACAGAAGTCTTACATCCAAATGGGCCAACGCAGCGGTACCATTCATGCCCCAGGGATCTGCTTGCGGCTGGCCTCTGTCCCAGACTACCTCCTCACTTCGTTCTGCGCCTGCGCCGTCCTGCTCGCTTGAAGCCCTGTCTCAGCCGCTGAATGCTGGAATCAGAGCATTAAAAGAAAGATCAGGAGCTTCGTTATTTAGGGAAGAAAGGGGATTTGAATGAAGCACAAGAAGCGATTGCCTTGAAACACTATTTTAAACAGACTTTAAAAGCCAGGAAAAAGGGAAGGTAAATTAAACAGAACTTGGCTTAGTATCAGAAGGAAGTTTCTAATAATCAGAGTTTTACACCATAGATAGATATGATCTTACAAGTAACTGGTTATCTGGTGCCACACCTAATTCTTGTAGTAAGGATGCAAGCCTACCCTGTCTAGTCATTCACTTAACCAAAGGCAACACCGTACTTGTTTCTCTAGCTGGCCACAAGGTGGCGGCAGCAGAGAAGTCCCAGGCTGGTAACCAACGAGAAACCTGGTTCCAAAACTTACTGAGATCTCTTTAGTTGTCATAATAGGTGCTATTTCTACTAACACAAATCATTATAGGTTTACAATCACCAAACTTACTGAAAAGTAAAAGTAAATAAATAAATAAATAAACAAATCACCCAAAATCATATTTTTTACTAGTAAAAAGGGAGGGATCAGAGGAGGTGGTTCAGTTGGTAAAGTTCTTTCAAGGCAAGCATAGGATGTGTATTTGGAACCCCAGAGTCCACACGTAGCTCAGCTGAGGGCAGAGGTGTGTGCCTGTGATTACAGCCCTGGAAATGTGGAGACAGGAGGGTCTGTGACACATGAAACCCCATCTGAGTAACAAAAGACCCTTGTCGTGGCTGTCAGCTCTGCTGCCGCATTCCTGACCACAGAAGCTGAGGGGTTACACTTTTTGTTTTGAGCTATTAAGTTTTGGGGTACTTTGTTACACAGTGACAGTCCACGAAGCACCCCAAATGCCAGCCACCCTGGCCATATTTACACGTAGTTACTAGGCTCATCTCAAAGCCGCTTGCCCTGGCCCTTTCTACCCGGAACCCTCTGCCCAAATAGCCCATGGTTGAATATCTCCTCTTCAAGTTGTTTCTTTTCTTCCACCATATGGGCCCCAGGGATGGGACTCAGGTTTTCAGCTTGGGGACAAACACCTCTCCCCTCTGAGCCATCTCACCAACCCCGTATTGACACTTCTGAATCTCATTTCCCATTCCCAGGTAACTTTCTTTTCCTGGTAACTTTCTTATAACTTAATTATGTTACTGGCAAGATGCCTGTAATCCTAGCACTTAGGAGGCTAAGCTAGGAAGACCATGGCTTCAAGGTCAGCCTTAGCTCCTTAAGACCCTGTCTTTAAAAACATTTATCATCATACAGAATTGATTTATTTATGCATATTATCTCTCCTTATTTAACCAGAATGTCATTTCACTGCAGATAAGGATCTTTATGTTTCTTTTACTCATGAAGTCAAACATCTCTATGTTGGTGTTTTATTTTTTTTGTTGTTTTTGTTTTTGTTTTTGTTTTTCTACTTGACATAAGCTAGAGTTATCTGAAGAATCCTCAGTTGAGGGCTGGCAAGATGGCTCAGCAGGTAAGAACACAGACTGCTTGTCCAAAGGTCCTAAGTTCAAATCCCAGCAACCACATGGTGGCTCACAACCACCTGTAATGAGATCTGACGCCCTCTTCTGGTCAGAAATCAGCTACCATGTACTTATGTATAATATTAAATGAATCTTTAGGCCGGAGCAGTCAGGGACTGAGCCAGCAGGGCCAACCAGAGCAAACAGAGGTCCTAAAAAAATTCAACTCCCAACAACCACATGAAGACTCACAACCATCTGTACAGGCTACAGTGTACTCATATACATAAAATAAATAAATCTTAAAAAAAAAAAAAAAAAGAATCCTCAGTTGAGAAAATCCATCCATATCACTGGTCTGTAGGCAAGTGTATGAGGCAATTTCTTGATTCATGACTGATGTTGGGAGGAACCAGCCCACTCTAGGTGGTGAAATCCCTGGGAAGGTGGCCCTAAATTGTATTTAAAAAGCAAGACAAGGCAGCCGTGAGGAGCAAGCCAGCCAGAGAGCATTTCTCCATGGTTTCTGCTTCAATATCTGTCTTGAGTTCCTGCCTTCATTTCCCTCAGTGAGGGACTGTGTGACCTCAGATATGTCAGCCAAATAAACCCTCCCTTCTCCCAGTTGCTTTTGATCATGGTGTTTACATTAGCAATAGAAAGAAAGCTAAGACAATCTCTTAGGCTGGTTCTACACACATCCTAAGAATTTTCCTCAAATTCTCCTGTGCCCGGAGTGAGTGTTTCCCTAGTCCCTGAGCACAGAAGTTTCCTTCGGAGGCCATACGGCCTAGAAGTGACCAGATAGCCTGGGGCACTGCTGAACACGAAGGAAAACACCCCGGATTTGAGACAGAGGAAGTAAAAGCAGGGTGACTGGTCACTTCCTGGTTCTGTAATCCTGGGCAAGTCACCCCTCCTTATTGTGGTTCCATTTCCTGTAGTGAAATTAATGTTTACCCCTCCTACCCTGCAGGAATGTGGTGGAAAGCAAGGCCTTTTTTAAAAACCTCATACCTCAGTGACCTAGGACAAGACTGACTTGCTGTGTTAGGACACCCCAAGTCTGTGTCCACATTTATCAACTGGTAGTGAAATATCTGCCACAGGGATGATATGTTCTAGAGACCATAAGAGCTCCTAGAAGAAGGGGAAAAAAATGTGAGAATGTTCCAGAAGGGTGAACTGTATCCACAGAGGTGAAGGAGGGGGGCATGAAGGCTAAAGGCAGGGAAACCCAGACTTTGAGAGACTCGGGCTCTTCTGGAAGCCCTAGCAGACCCTCGGGAGACTGTGGGATTTTTAACTCCAGGACCAGCAGATTTTCATCACCCTGTCATCTTCTCTGTGCCTCTTTTTTAACTGACTTCTTCTCCACTCTCCCCATCCCGCATCCCCTCTCCCCGCCCCTGCCAGAAGCAATTAGGCATAAAGAGCTACACTTCAGTGTCCCAATCATAACTTTTAAGAACTCTCTTCAATAGCTTCCTGTCTTGACTGTTTGTTTTGGGAAGAGGGGGAGGTTGTTATAGAAACCTTCTATGCCTCTCATTCTCCACTGTGAATCTGCAGTCATCCATACCTCTACAAAAGCTGCCCATTACAGCTAGCCAGCAGCAGCACGGACCCAGGGGCAGCATGGACCATACTTACCTCTTTTTTAGATGTGTGCTTGTGTGTGTGTGTGTGTGTGTGTGCATGTGTGCCTATGTGTGTTCATGTGTATGCATGTGTGTGTGTGCTTGTATGTGTGTGTGTTCATGTGTGTGCATGTGAATACAGAGGTCAGAGACAACTTTGGGCATGGTTCATCAGGTGCCACTCCCTGGCCCTCCTTTTTGGAGACAAGGTCTCTCAATGGCCTGGAATTCACCAAGTAAGCTAGGCTGGCAGGCTGGCCAACAAGTCCTGGGGCATCCACCTGTCTCTGACTACCCAGTGCTGAGATTGCAAGGGCACACAGTCATGCCTGGCTTTTTAGAAATGTGGGGTCAGGGGTTGTAAGTCAGGCCCACAAGCTTGTGTGGCGAGCACTTTATTACACAAGCTGGTCATCAGCTTCACTCTGACTTCCTGAGTGATGAGTGGAGTCACATGATCAGGTCCAGCTCCTCAGCTCCTTGGGAAGCTCGTGGGCCATCCCAAGCATGGCACCTGCATCCCATTCCCAAGGATCCCATTGGGACCGGAGGCCACCTCAGGCTCCTGTACCAGCTCTGCCACACCCGGGGTGCCCTACCTCTTCCTAGCTCCTCGATCCAGACCACCATTTCCCTCTTAACAATGGCAGGAGTGTAGGCCTTTAATCTTCACTTGTAGAGTTTACTGGCTTTGTTTCAGGTTTATTAGAGTGTAATTGTAGGCTGGGCCCTGGGGGCACTTCTGAACCTTAGTGTCTTGGTTTTGTCCGCATGTGCATACATGGCTGGTCTGTGGCTTTGAATCTGCAGTTCAGCGGGTAAAAGCCCTAACCTAATAATTGTTAAATAATTGTTTGGGCTGCAATGCTACAGTTTTATTAATGGAAACAATAACAGTAACTATCCTTCATTGTCTGTTGGGTGCTAGTCACTATGTTAAGTGAGTCGGGGACAGCTACATAAGGGCATGGAAAGTGATCACATTCAGGCAGTGACGTAGCTAAGTTAGACATAAGAGAACTAACCAGGCTCTCCATCCTCTGAAATCACTGTGTTCTCAAATTCTCCTCCCCCACGGCTCTTTGAGGTTCTCAGTTCCTCACTGTAGGTGAATCCTGTCCACCCACATGGGTGGTGGTAGAACTTCTCGAGGGCTAAACAACAGAAGACAGTGGTAGTAGAATCACCATTGGGAGCAGGAGTTCATCAGGCTTGAACTGTGTCACCCTTCCTCTAAGATCCTTTTTTTTTTTTTTAACTTTCAAGATAGGGTTTCTCTGTGTAGCCTTGGCTATCCTGTTCCAATAACCAGACTGGCCTCGAACCACCTGCCTCTGCCTCTGCCTCCTGCCTCCTGATTGCTGAGGTTAAAGGTGTGTGTCACCACCACCTGGCCTGTGATCTGACTTTTGAACACCTCTCCTGACTTGCCCACAGCCTGCCCTTCCACTCTCACGCAGGTGCACATGTGCGTACACAGAGACCCAGACAAATGGTGAAGAAGAACACATTCTAGGGAGAGGAGAGCACACAGAGATACTAGAGGCTTGGAAACAGAAAAATTGAAGAGGATGACATCCAGAGGAAGGAATGTTGCTCTCCCATGCTCCAAGGTGGGGCGTGAGGGTGGGGCGTGGGGGTGGGGGGTGGGGATCAGGAAGATTGCAGGGAAATATGGCCCTGGGTATCAAATTAGCAACCCAGCTCTGTAAGGATTAGAAGCTGGGATGTTCCCAGCGGCACTTGCAGGGACGGAGGCCGTCCACGTCAGGATTCAATTGATGCTAGCCCAGTACAGCAGTGGATCTTATTTCCAAAGCCTTCTTAGGTCAGGCCTGTATTACACATCACATTAGTTAAGGTTAAATGGCTTTCAGGCACAATATACAGACTTGGGCCAACTCAAATAAAAGGAAAAAGAAAAAAAGAAAGGATGATTACTAGAAAACTCCCAGGATCTTTTATAAAACCAGTGAGATAGGCGAACAACCACAGGTCAGGAAGGAAACCACGAGCTGATGGTCACATTGTCATCAGTGTGATGCTGCTTCCGCCGTGTACCTGGGCTCTTCACTCTGGGACAAGGCGTTCTTAAGGAACCTATGACTTAGCTCAGCTTCCCAGAAGCAGAGAGAGTCTGGTTCAGGTAATTAAGAGTGCTCTCAAGGGCAACCTGAAACGGAGCAAGGGAAATGGGCTAGAACCGGAGACAGCCAAGCAAGCCTGGCCCCATCATGTTCATCTGTGAGATGTGCAGGGAGTGGCTGGACAAGAGTTACTGCCCAGCTCAGAGGAACAAAGAAAGCTGTACCTCACATCCACCAGCCACTGGCTGGGGGCTGCCTCAGTCGGGGACATCAAGCATTTGGAGACATGGTAATTTGGTAGAAGGGGCAGTCATGGCTTTTACCAGCCACTATTCACAGTAGCAGCTGAAATCCTGGGTTCCATCCCTTAGGCCTAGCCCAACATGCAAAGTCTTCTGGAGTTTTCATTCGGAGTTCACCAATTTGTAGGTAATTTGGAGAAACTGAAATTTTTTATTTTATTTTTTTCCTACAGATCTAATGTTTATTGATGCTTTTTACAAAATGCTACCAGTAAGCTGGGGAGATAGTTCAGTCAGTAACATGCTTGTCATGCAAGAATGAAGACCTAAGTGTGATCCCCAGATCCCATGTTGAAGAAAAAGAAAAGGAAGAGGAGGAGGAGAAAGAGAAGGGGAAGGAAGAGGAGGAAGAAGAGGAGGGGGAGGAGGAAGAAGAAGAGGAGGAGAAAGCAGAGGGGGAGGAAGAGGAGGAGGAAGAAGGGGGTGGAGGAGGAAGAGGAGGATAAGGAGAAAGAGGAGGAGGAGGAAGAGGAGGAGGAGGGGGAGGAGGAAGAGGAGGAGAAGGAGAAAGAGGGGAGGAAGAGGAGGAGGAAGAAGAGGAAAAGAAGAAGAGGATAAGGAGGGAGAGGAGGAAGAGGAGGAGGGGGAGGAGAAGAAGGAGGAAAAGAAGAAGAAGAAGAAGAAGAAGAAGAAGAAGAAGAAGAAGAAGAAGAAGAAGAAGAAGAAGAAGAAGAAGAAAAGGAGAAGTTACCTTACAAAAACTGTGGATGAAACCTGAGGAACAAAACAAAAGGTTGTCCTCGAGCTTTTCACATGCACTCATACACGTGCATATGTACCTATAGACACCTATACACAAATAGCAGACATGGAGGTACATATCTATAATTCTGCACATTGTCCTATTATTCAGGAAGTTAAGGCAGAAAAGAGCATGAGTTCAAGGCCAGCCTGGAATATATAATGAGGCCATCTCCCAACAAAACCAACCCCAGGGTGCTGGAGAGATGGCCCAGCTGTTAACACCACTTACCGCTTTTGCAGAGACCCAGGTTATACTCCACAGCAATAGCAGGGTGGCTCACAATCACCTGCCACTCCAGCCCTAGGGGGGTCTGACATCATCTTCTGGTCTCCAGGACCCATGGTGTCTTTTGCTCCTGTATCCATGTGATGCATACAGATGCTCATTAATACAAATAGATAAACACAGCCTTTACTTAAAAATCCCCCAACAAATAAGTTAATTAAAATTACCACTTTAGGCATTCCATTTTCCTTTTGTTGTTACCTGCCGGGATGAAAATGGAGATTGACATTTGCATTACTATTTATCACATGTTATGGAACATGTTTTTCTTTATTCTATTCTTTGTAGTGCTTGGAATCAAACCCAGGGGCCTCATGAGTGCCAGGCAAGGCCTTTACCACTGAGCCACACTCCCACTCCTTTTCTTTTTTTTTTTTTTTTTTTTTGGTTTTTCGAGACAGGGTTTCTCTGTATAGCCCTGGCTGTCCTGGAACTCACTTTGTAGACCAGGCTGGCCTCGAACTCAGAAATCTGCCTGCCTCTGCCTCCCAAGTGCTGGGATTAAAGGCATGCGCCACCACACCCGGCTCCCACTCCTTTTCTTTTGATTAAAAAGTTAAAACATCAAAAGGATTCTTAACATTACAGGCCATACAAAATAGACGGTGGCCGATTGCCCCGTGGGCCACAGTGTGCTGACTCCTGCTCTCATCTACCGTTGTACTCTACTGAACAGAAGAAACACTGGCTTTTAGCATTGAGCTAGGACAACAGGCATGGCTTACCGAGAATAGATGAACACTGTCTCCTAGACTGATGAGCTGGCATTCAAAGATATGACCACAAAACATTGACCTAACACATGCTCTTTGCTTTTCTATTTCGCTTTTCTATTTCTAAAGATGTGTTTGTCTTTATGTGTGTGTGCCTTTGTGGGGTTTATGTGCACTACTTGAATGCAGATGCTGGTGAAGGTCAGGAGGGGTCAGATCCCTTAGAACTGGAGTTCTAAGAGGCTGTTGGCTGCCTGATGTGGTTGCTAGGAGCACTGATCCTCCTGGAGAACAGTGATCACTTTTTTTTTTTTTTTGGTTTTTTGAGACAGGGTTTCTCTGTCTAGCCCTGGTTGTCCTGGAACTCACTCTGTAGACCAGGCTGGCCTCGAACTCAGAAATCCACCTGCCTCTGCCTCCCAAGTGCTGGGATTAAAGGCGTGCGCCACCACCGCCCGGCCAGTGATCACTTTTAACAGCTGAGCTAGTTCTTTAGCTTCATCGGTGTACTGGCTAGGTTTGTGTCAACTTGACACAGCTGGAGTTATCACAGAGAAAGGAGCTTCAGTTGAGGAAATGCCTCCATGAGATCTAGCTGTGAGGCATTTTCTCAATTAGTGATCAAGGGCTCCTTGTGGATGGGACCATCTCTGGGCTGGCAGTCTTGGGTTCTATAAGAGAGCAGGCTGAGCAAGCCAGGGGAA
>CACVCL010019680.1:0-99718 GCA_902729485.2 Mus minutoides | reverse complement strand
GGGGGGGGGGGGGGGGGGGGGGGGGGGGGGGGGGGGAGGAAGGGTAGAGGGAACTTTCAGGATAGCATTTGAAATGTAAATCAAGAAAATATCTAATACAAAACAAAACAAAAAAACACCGCTCTTGAGAAAACTTCCGATCCCAAGAGCTCAGGTTTGAGCTTTTAACTGAAGTCAAATTTGGTTGCTGAGGAAGAAGGAGAAATATGGGTGACTTGGCGACTAGAGAGCCACAGCAATGGTTTGGCTTCAACCGAATCAGGAAGACATTGATTTTGCTTCCCAGTGCCCTTGGCCTCCACTTATTTAGTTTACAGGAAGTGCCCTATCCTGCGGGGCCTTCAAAAGCAGCCTATTTTGGTTGAATGAGGTTTGCTCCAACGACCCAGTAGGAAACTCTACAAGGGATGGAACAGTGAGCCACGTTCCCAGAGAGAGGTGCCTGACACCACAGAACCCCCAGCTCCATAATTCTGTAACTATAAGTCATGCAGACAATGTCCCAAGCTTGTGGCATTCTGGCTAGACTCCACCCCCACATTATAGTCAGGTATGCTCCTCCCCATAGTTACCTAGCAACAGCAAGGTAGCCCAGCCCACAATAAAAGGGGCTGCTTGGCTCCTCCTCTCACTTTAAGCTCTCACCTTTCTTACTCTCCTCTCTAGCCCTCCTTCTCTCTTCCCTTCCCCCTCTCTCTACATGGCCATGGCTGGCCTCTCTCTCTCTTTCTACCTTCTCTCCTTCTCTCTGCTTTTCTACAATAAAACTCTAAAACCATAGACTGTCTCTGCTCATCAAAGCCCGCTCTGCTAGAACAATGGGATAGGCTTTCCCCTAAAGAGCCTCATCTAACCTCCTGCCAGAAGGCCTTCCTGCACTCCATTCACAAACCAGACCAAGGACTCTTACCCATGTGGGAACCAACCAGCCCTCCCCCTGCCCTCATCTCTCTGCCTGCTCCTCCCTTTAGCCCCGTGGCTGACAGAGTCACCCCTAGGTCCCCCATTTTGCTCTCAGCTCTTCTGTGGTGTCCAGTGGTGTCTGGGATGCCCAAGACTGAGAACCTGCTATCTCTGGCCTCCATAAGGCCCAGAGACCTAGGACTGCCTCTTGTCCACCCCCTGTGGGCTGGGTCCGTAGCTTCCCACAGCCAGACACCCACCTGGGGCCACATGGAAGTGTGTGGCAGTCCTCCCATATCCATCTACCCAGAGCACCTGAACTCTGGCAGGATTCGGGCTTTCTCCCACTCCCTTTATTCCCCCACACGCACTGCCCCACGCTACCCACTGTTCTTATGCCCAACTGTTCTTTTGCCCATCTCTATACTGAATATGTATGTCCTAATGGGAGTCAGGGCATGATTCATGATGTGGAGGAAGAAGCTATACACATAGCACCACATTACTACCTCTTGTTTGTAAATGTACAGTCTTATACATGGTCACTCAAAAGGGTGCTGAGATGCTCAGGGCTCAAGCCAGAGATAAAGCATCTGGTGTAGGGTTCTGGATCATCATGGTATGCTACCTCCAAGATCCGCCTGTGCTCAGAATTGTACCAACCACTCCTTGTTGCTCTGTAGCTTCTTGTTAAATAATAGAAATAGCATCTAAAATCTAGACCAGAGACTTCCTAGAGATGACCCCCACCCCCATAGCCCCCACTCCCCACCACGACCCCCTGGTGGGGGCCTGCTTCTAGGACTCAATGTGGGTGATCTTTGCCAAGATACCAAACAGTGGGGATATGGAACCTGAAGAGACCACCTCTGGTAGCCAGACAGGGCCACCAGTGGAGAGATGGGGACACCAACCTACCTACAAAACTTTGGACCCTCAAATTGCTCCTGTCTAAAAGAAATGTAGGGACAAACATGGAACAGAGGCTGAAGGAAAGGCTGACTTGGAATCCACCCCATGGGCAGGCATCAGTCCCTGACACTATTACTGAGGCTATGCTGTGTTTGCAGACAGGAGCCAGCCATGGCTGTCCTCTGAGAGGTTCCACCCAGTAACTGAGTAAGACAGATGCAGACACCCACAGCCAAGCAATGGATGGAGTTTGGTGTCTCTCATGGAAGAATTGGGGGATGGATTGAAGTAACTGCAACCCCACAGGAAGACCAACAGTGTCAACTAACCTGGACCCCTGGGAGCTCTCAGAAAATGAGTGTACAGGGAGGAGGCCACCCTCTCATAGGCAAAGGGGATAGGGGATGAACTCTTCGAGGGGGTGTCAGGAGTGGGGCAACATTTAGGATGTAAATAAATAAAACCATCTATTAAAAAACAAAACGAATTTTAAAAGGATGGGGGGGAAAATCAATTCATGGCTGTATTTCCCTTCTTCAGTCACTGGAGGTCACTATTTGTTCATAGAGGAAAATGTGTCTTTTCAGCAAGCCAAGCTTGATCCAGTTTAAAATTCCAAGGGGAATGACGTCAGTAGTTGTCAGGTCACAGGTGTAGATTCCCTAAGGCTTTGGGAATTATAACTTTGCATTGCTCATCCTTAGTGGATGAAACATTAACACAATAAATTCCTAACTTTTAGCTGACGTTTTGTTTATTTATCAGCCCCCCTCCCCAAATAAACCAGTGTAGAAATGGTGGGGTTATATTTTATTAATGGGTAATGAATTTGTCATGAGGAGCTAGAGAAAGTATCCAAGGAGCTGAAGGGGTTTTCAACCCTATAGGTGGAAGAATAACATGAACTAACTAGTTCCCCCTGTGCTCATGTCTCTAGCTGCATATATGGAAGACGAAGGCCTAGTTGACCATCATTGGGAAGAGAGGCCCCTTGGTCATGCAGACTTTATATGCCCCAGTACAGGGGAACGCCAGGGCCATTATGCGGGAGGGGGTGGGTAGGGGAGCAGGGCGGGGATGGGGGAGGGTATGGGGAAATTTCTGGATAACACTTGAAATGTAAATGAAGAAAATATCTAATAAAGAGAAAAAAATTAAAAAAAAACAATGTATTGTGATAGTATATTTATATATTCTTGACTTTTTTCTGTGTATCTTTTTCTAAGTTTGGATTAGGATATCATGGTGCTAATAAAAAGGATAACAGAGAGTACAATAAGTTGATGTGTAAAGAATTTTTAATATTAAAATGAAACAAATTATTCCCCTCCCCCCCAAAAAAATGGGTAATGAATGCTCTTTTCCCAGAATTGCCTGCGCCATCACTGTCTCCCTCAGGAAGGGACTTGGGAGGATGCTTAGAATTCATCCTTTTTACCTGGACTTTCACACACAGGCAAACTGAAACCTCACCGTTAGTTAAGCTCTTCTTTTCCATTAATATTAGAGTAAATGGTCCGTAATGAAGTTGCCAACTTGATATGCCTTAAAACAGATATAGCAAGAGATATTTCTAGAAGAAGAAATTCCTCAGCAACATCAGTTTCGAGCATTCTGCAAACCACAGCAAGAGACTCTTTCTGAGTCCTTTGGCCAGAGGCCAGAGGTCAGATAAGGAGAACGAGTCAAATCTATCAGGTCTCCTCAGCTGCTTTGAGTTATCCAGCTAATTGAGGGTATCATCCAACACACTTTTATGTGTAGAAACCAAAATGAGAATTTCAAATAGCCATCACATATGAAATAATACTCTACATTTGATATTACTCACAATCATCAAAAAGTCTAAAGGTTGCTCACCTCCTGAGTCTTGTATGTCCCTCATGGTTGCCACCATAGTTGCAGACCTCTTGGTTCTGTCATTACCTGCTTTGACTTTTAAAATGTAGTTTCTGTTGGGTTGACTGGACTCTAAGGTTCCAATGTGGAACACAGGGAGAATGGAGGTTTTCAAACTGGGCCTCGACCTGACTGCCTTCTTGTTAACAGAGGGCAAGAGAAACACGAGCCATTAGGTCTCTTTGGATGTGGAGTTCAAAGGATACAGGCTCCAGACAGTGCATCTTTGGAACTCTATACCTCTGCCTGCTGATTGATTTGGTGCCAATTATGATGCAATGGTATGACAGGAAAGTTATTTAAGTCTTTACTTAAAAAGGCTTTGACATACTGCTCTTCAGACTGTCTTTCCACATAGACTACACTTTCCCATGTGACACTTGAGGGTAGGTCACCCTCCAACCTCTGGACCTGAGCATTGCATCAGGCTGGGGCTGGGTCTATCAGAGACTGAAAGTGTGTCTTCCATGTGATATGCCGTTTCCAACCATGTGACCCTGAGAGTCAGCACGATGTCATCACTGTGCCTGGTCAATGCATATCTGTACGACAGTAAGCCTTCCCAAGAGGATGGCTTTGCAAAATGAAAGCATACATCAGTGTAATGAATGTAGACCCTGGCACACTGATAGCCTTTACATGTAATGAATATAGTCCCTGGCATACCAATACCCTCTACATGTAATGAATGTAGACCCTGGCATATCAACACCCTTTACATATGAAAGTATAGCTCATGTTTGCTTTCTTTAAACACATTCATGAACCATTTTCTATAAAATTGTTCTCAAATTATCATGTACCAAACTACACACACACAAAGACACACACACACACACACACACACACACACACACACACACATATTACAGGATATTCTTTGGCTATGAGTTTCTGCTCTGTTTTTCTTCTTTTATCTATATTTTGATGTTTGGGGAGAAGTTAATTACAAACATAAAGGTTTTATTTATTAAGTCAAATTGTATATAAGCATAAGTACCATCCATATATATTCTAGTTACCTTTAGCTATCAACAGGACACTGCCTAGAGTCACCTGCTAGGAAAGCTTTGGTTGAGAAGTTGCCTGTAGGGGATTGTTCTGGTTGACAATTGAAACAGGAAGGCCCAGCCTGCTGTGGGCAATACCTTTTCCTCAGCAGATGGTCCTGTACTATGTAAGAAAGCTGGATATTGTAGCTTGGTGTTCTTGTGGGAATCCTAACAGTGATCAGGGGCTGTCCCCGACTCTTGCCTCCTTGTGGGACCTTTTCCCACTACTGTCCGGCCTTGATGTAGTGATATGTGCATTGTAGCTTGTTACACTGGGTTTGGTCCATGGCCCCAGGAGGCCTGCTCTTTTCTGACGTGAGGAGGCTGGAGGCAGGAGGCTTTTGCTTTGGATTCCACAGCCAAAGAGACCTGATGGTTCCTGTTTCTCTTGCCCTCTGTTGCAGTCAGGTCCAGGCCCAGTTTGAAAACCTCAGTGCTCCCTTGTTCCACATTGGATCCTTAGAGTCCAGTCAACCCAACAGAAACTATGTGAAAAATCAAAGCAGGTAATGACACATTCTCAAGGAATTAATAAACATATTACTGAAAACTTAAGAATAAAATAAAATTAGAAAGATTAAAAAAAGAAAAGAAAGCTAGATAAGCATTCTTCCCAGGCACCCCCCCCCCAAGGTCACTGTTGACTGTCTTAGGCTGTGGGTGAGGTCCTCAGTCAGAGGTAATGCTCTATGAAATAGCAAATGGTCCTGCCCTGCAGGTTCTACCTTTTCTCAGTGATGGACTGTGATCTGGAATTGTGAAATGAGATGAACTGTTATCTCCCCTTAGTTTCTTTAGATCAGGATATATGTAACAGTGCAGAAACAAAATGAGAACAATGCAAAAACTGTATATGCATGAACATGAGTTCATACATGTGTGTGCATGTACATGCATATGCATGCATTTGCATGTATGCATGTGAGTGCATGTGTGTATGTATGTGTGTGCATGTGTGCATGCCTGTGCATGGGTGTCTGTGAGTGCATGTGTGTGTACACTCGTGTGCATGGGTGCATGTGTGTGGGGGCACTCGTGTGCATGTGTGAATATGAGTGCACATGTGTGTGTGTATGTGTATGTGTGCGTACATGAGTGTGCATGCATGAGTGTGTGCAGTCCTGCTCTACTTATCTTACTGCAGGCGTTTCTTTCCCTACTGTAATGAACACTGTTTCTGATGTAATTTTTTGACTGCAAGAGCAGAGTTTGCTCACTGTCTCTGTTTTCTGCCTCAGTTTCTATGCTGTTCTAGCTCAGCTGAATCATGTGACAACCACTGCCAGTCGGACTTGGATGATGTGTGTGGCTCCTGGGCCAAAGCTGGTGCTTCCTTTGTCTTTAGTGTCCTGTTCAGATCTGACTGTGGATGCTACATGGTTAGACATCAGAATGTGACCAGAATCTCACCTGTTTCAATTTTAGCATAGCAAACCATGTAGCAAGCCATCAAGCTTATTCCTTCTAGTGAAATTGTGGTCTGCTCTTTGTTTCTGGAGGAATGATGTTCTACTCTCTGTTTGCTAAGGTAGTAATAGTAATGTTTAGGGCTTTGGCACTGAAAGGATGGAGAAGACAGAATCACTTACACTTGACCCTGATAGTTCAAAAGAATCTATTTCAGGATCTTCAAGCAGGGGAAAGGCTTCATGTGAGGGCAGAAAGAAGATTTTGATCACAAATTATCCTGGCAGGGCTTTACTCCACAGGGACAACAACATCTGGAGAACAGAGGGTTTTGTTTGTTTGGATTTGATGAGCCATTGGGAATAAAAAAGAAAAACAAGCAAGCCTACTAACAGAGTGTGACATTCCAGAGTGACAATCTAGAAATGTCAGGTCAGCACACAGCAAAATGGCTTTGGAAGGTGAGCAAAGAATCTATATGCAGGCATGAAAACTTGGTGCACAAGGTCGGGCAGGGGAGCTTTAAGGTGGTTTTAGAGAGTCGATGTTATAGAGTTTTCAGATTTTGATCTGCAACTTACCTTTCTTAGTCCTGACATTTCAGTCATAGCCAAACAGCCATTGTGGGGAGGTTGGGACCCTGTGTGTGTGTGTGTGTGTGTGTGTGTGTGTGTGTGTGTATGTGTGTGTATGCGTGTGCAGGTGTATGTATACCTGCATGTGGCAAGTGTGTATGTATGCACGTGGAGGCCAGAGGTTCGTTAGTATCAGGCATCTTCTTCCTTAACTCTCTACACTATTTACTAAGGCAAAATCTCCCACTGAAGCACCCCGATTCTACTAGTGTAGTTAGACTGCTTGTCCCAGGGATCCCAGGTCTTCCAGGCTCTGACTACAGGTGGGCAACCCACTCTTCCAGCACTTATCCTGGGAGCTCCTGGTCCTTCAGTTGCACGGCAAGTGCTTTTACCGTATCCACAACCGTGTTTATTCCTTCACAATCAGCAAGCCTTGAGACACTATGGCGATTTTGTAGAGATCTGTACTAATATAACAGCCCTGTTTACAAATGTCCTGAGATGTAATGGAGGTCCTGTCTAAGAGCATCAGCATTCGAGTGACTTGGTACTTTGTTTGACATGAACATGCCCAGGTCTCACCCCAGCACTGGGCTGGCTCTGTAGTCTGTTTTCACAAGGCTCCCCCTGTATTCTGATGTATGTTGAAATCTGAAAAACCATGTTCTTTGGTTTTGGTTATTAGCTGGACATACTGAAATCTGTGACAAGGAAACAAAAAGCATACAGGTTATCATGAAATTTGGGGACATTTGGGGGAGGCAATGTAGAACTTAGTGCAGTGAAAACTCTCTGGAATCTTCTCTGAGAGTGACTCTTTCAGATGCAACCCAATAATGGGGGATTCAGAGCTAGAACCAGCCATCTTCTATAACCAGGGGATACAGAGATGGAACCAGCCATATTATATAACCAGGCAAGGCTCTAGCAGTGGGACCAGGACATCAACCCAACCATAAAACCTTCAACCTTCAATCTGTTCTGCCTTCAACATGTGCTGGGGTAATGGTGGAATAGAACTCATGGGCATGGCCAAGGCCAACGAATGACTGGTCCTACTTAATTAAGGCTAATGCCAAGAGATGGAGCTTATCATGCTTGACACTGCCTGGATGGCTAGGGACCAGAGGCAGGATAGCCCAGAGACTCAATAGAACCAAACATGAAAGAGTCAATGAAATGATTCCTAATGGTAATCTGCTATACTCATAGATAGGTGCCTAGTGCAACTGTCATCAGAGGGAATCATCCAGTAACTAATGGGAGCAGATGCACACAGACCCACAGCTAAATGCTAGGCATAGCCATTGGAGCTCTGCAGAAGGCGGGGAGTTGGCATAGCCATCGGAGCCCTGCAGAAGATGGGGAGGAAGAATTGTAGGAGCCAGAGAGATCTAGAACACTCACAAAACCAACTAACAGGGCTCACAGGGGCTCAAAGAAACTGAATCAACAAACATAGACCCTGTATTGGTCTGAGCTAGGTCTTATGCGTATATCTTCCAGTTGTGTAGCTTGTTGTTCTTGTAGGACGCCTCGCAGTGGGAGTGGGGCTGTGCTTGGGTTTCTTTTCCTATTGTGCTACCTCATCCAGCCTTGTTATAAGGGTTTGAACCTAGTCTTACTGTGTCTTGTTAGGCCTTGTTGGGTGGATATCCCTGGGAGGAAAGCCCATTTCTTTTTTTTTAAAGGGAAACAAAATGGGGGAGTGAATCTGGGGAGGAGAGGGCATTTGGGAGCAGGGAGGAGTGGAGGGAGTGGAAATTATAGTCTGAGATATAATATATAAGAGAAGAATAAAAAAAGAAAAAGAATAGAGAGGAGAAATCCCTTTGGGTGGAAGGGCAGCACTACGGGAGTTACAGCCCCCTTGAAGTAAAGGAGGAGTCGGTCAGTGTGCGGCCAAAGCATCTGAGTGTCAGCAGTCTTGGCTTGTGCATGTACAGGAGATGCTTTCACAAAGACTAACTGTACAGTTTTACCAGTGCAAAAGTAAGTAAGCCCAATTGTGGAAAAAATGAGAATTAGTGGATTTATCACTAAGTGGCTATTATCTGAGACACTACTTAATTAACATCTACAATTGATAAAGCATCAGAATGCCTCATTCATGAAGAAGGAATAAGTATTTATATATTTAACAACAAAAGCCGCCCCAGGAATCACACACAAAAGTTGATGTTAGAGGAATGTGTGTGACAGGGGGTTTGTCTCCTAGTACTCATCTATTGAGGTCTGATGCTTAGCTATTAACTTAAACCCTAATTTTTCTCCTACACACTCTTACTTTTTAGGTCTGCCTTTTGTTTTGGTTGAATGTTTGGCACTCTTTTTTTTTTTGACATTTACAAAGGTAATTGAAGTTCTGATGCTTTAAAAATATCATTAGACTTATGAGGACCATATAACACTTAAGACAATTTCTGTGACTTCTAAGGTCTTTGCCTCCTTAATAGCTGATCTATAATCAACTTGTGCTATTAATAAGAAAAGTAAAGGAAACAGATGAATTTGTTCAGGAAAGGCATTATTTCAGAAGCCAGAATCCTAGCACCAATGTTTGTCCTGCGCATTGCACACGTATATTTAGACTTAGAAATGGTTCATTGCTCCTGTAATAAAGCTGATGTTGCAGAGCTGTGAAATCATGAGTCACAAATGAAAGGAAATAGAGATACTGAATCAAATTTAGAGGCAATGAGCCTTTCATACTTCATTGTGTTAAACAATATATTTCTTTATTATAAATATCTGTAACAGTTATACCTCAGATGATATACAACATATTGATTGATAAGTATCTTTTGGAGCAAATTACCTGTAATTCCTGTTATTTGGAGGAAATATTCCTAACATTAACTTAATACCTTGTGCCCCTATAAAAGATTTTTTTTCATGATGCAGGAGTCACCATATAATATTTGAAACTTGATTCTAGATTCTCAGAACTGTCAGAATCTATCATAAAGAGAGCAAGGAGGAGTATATGGGAGGGTTTAGGGAGAGGAAAGGCAATGGAGAAATGATATAATTATATCCATCACATAACCAGCCACCAAATGCAGACACTACTGCATATGCCAGCAGGATATTGCTGAAAGGACCCTGATATAGCTGTCTCCTTTGAGGCTTTGACAGTCCCTGACAAAACAGATGTGGATGCTCACAGTCATCTATAAGGCAGAACACAGGGTCCCCAATGTAGGAGCTAGAGAGAGTACCCAAGAGCTGTAGGGTTCTGCAGCCCTATATATGGAACAACAATATGAACTAATCAGAACCCCCAGAGCTCATATCTCTAGCTGCATATGTATTAGAAGATGGCCTAGTTGGCCATTATGGGGAAGAAAGGCCCCTTGGTCTAGCAATCTTTATATGCCCCAGTACAGGGGAATGCCAGGGCCAAGATGTGGGAGTGGGTAGGTAGGGGAGCAGGGTGGGGGGGGGGAGGGTATAGGGGACTTATGGGATAGCACTTGAAATGTAAATGAAGAAAATATCTCATAAAAAAAGGAAAAAAATTATACTCTCAAAAATAAAAATTTATTAAGGATTTATTTATTTATTTTTACTTAGGAATATATGTGTGTGTTCCCACATAAATTTACATGTACACATGTGTGCAGGAGCCTCTGGAAGTCAGAAGAGGGCATTGGCTTTCCCCAGAGCTGCAGTTATAGGCAGTTGTGAGCTGTCATGTTGGTGCTGGGAACCAAACCTAGGTCCTCTGCAAGAGCAATATTGAGCCTTTAGCTGCTCTGCCATCTCTCAAGCCTTTCAAACTCCATCCTCACACACTGACTGAATAAATGATGAAATAGACCATCAATTTACACTTGCCATTTCTCTTATTGTAAGATAGCTCCACTTTGCTTCGAAAAGTGAAATTAGATTTGTTTCCTAACTGCACAAAGAAAAGTATATTGTTACAAGTTGTCAAAATGACTGTGGTTATTGTTCATACAAAGGAGCATAGCTTTCATTTTGATTTCCAAAACAGCATACTCGTTACAGTAGATATGTTTAGTCAGCTTCCATTTAATGATATTAAAATGTTCGGGAAACAATTTCATATTTGGAATGGCCTCAGAGAGCAAATATTTATGTGTCACCGGGCACCAGAGTGTTCTAGGAATGATTCGAACTTTTGGTTCTTAATGGACTTCGTAGTTACAATAAGGTTTTCAAGACAGCAGTATCTTCATTCTGATTGACTATATTCCTTTTGGAGACATGAGGGATCATGTCCACAGTCTATGGTACTTATTCATACATAAAATATGCCAAGGGAGCCGGGAAGGGAGTAGGCCTTCAATCCCAGCATTCAGGAGGCTGAGGACAGCCTGGTCTACAAAGTGAGTTTCAGGACAGCCAGGATACACAGGGAAACCCCATCTCATTAAATCAAAAAAAGAAGAAAGACATTCCAAGCTTTCTGCCACGGCCCTTCAGAGTCACAATCTTCCAGAGAAGACAAATGCAAAAGATTAATTTCAAGAATTCTTGTGATGAGGGTAGACATATGCTGTTTAGGAAAATGGAAGAAACAGTTTCCAACAGAAGGCTGTATACAGTGGCTTGTGGGAAAGTGGCTTAGAGAAGATGATGCTTTGTGACCTCCAGAGTGTCTCGTGCTTTCTCTAGCTCTCTCTACTTTCCCATGATCCATCTTGGGAGGGATTAGTCTTTCTCATGGTAACTCACGTGTGGTTTGAAATGTACAGTGTACTTACAAATCCAATAAGTTGTTATGTGTGTGTACAGCAGAGGCAAGAGAGAGAGAGAGAGAGAGAGAGAGAGAGAGAGAGAGAGAGAGAGAGAGAGATTGCAAATAACCACTGTTATCACTTGCTTGTGAGTGACCACAAAACAGAGGACTTGGATCTACCTTTTCAATTAGTCTCAGCTTTTCTGTCAGGGGTGTTTTAAAAGCTGTGAGTTCAAGAAAAGATGCCAGCTCCTTAGTCTCCATACTGACAGCTGGATGTAACACAGTAGACCCACAGCCCACATCAAAGGCATCTGATTAGTTGACATAAAGTTTCAGAGATATTTAGTTCAGCTGTGTTCAACTCTTACAATCCTCCTATTTTGGAACCAATAAATTTCTGCAGATATTATTCATATTTCAATGACTCTTTGGAAGCTCATCACAAGAAGATATTGTGACATATTCCAATGCTTTTCATGTGAATAACTAGCTCTGCTAAGAATAAGGTAAAAATACTTTTGTTATATGTTCTTTAATACTTTCAAAAGAATGTGTTACCACTGTACACTAACATATATATACAAGATTAATGTTTTAATTAGCTATTGTTATAATAGTACTCTCTAGAAAAACCCACAATGGTGGCACACAATAGAAATTGTGTTGTATCCTCATGGGCTTGCTGGTCAGTAGATGCTTTGGCTTCAGAGTGTGGTCAGCAGAGTAGCTCTGCTCAATTTGCTTCTTGGCTTTCTCTTGGGACAACATATGAGCTGGATCATTTGCCTTGTGTAATGATGGCAGAGTTGAAAGGGCCCAGTGGAAACTCATGAGAGCAATGAAAATGGCCTAGACATATTTGGCTGTATTTCATGAGTGAAAGCAAGTTACACAATGAAACCCTGTGCCAAGGAGCAGGGAAGTAGGCTCTCCTCATCACACCTCTGATGACAATGTGGATGTGGATAGAGGGAAAATGTCTCCTGAGTCTTCTTCCCCATTCATCCATAGGCAGTAGTTTGTTTTGTTCTTTGGGTGATGAAAGGATGGTTAAGATAATGCATTTAATGGTTGACACTAAGCATTGGAGGAGTTAGGCCTCAATAGACCTAGACCTAGACCTAGACCTAGACCTAGACCTAGACCTTACCTAGACCTGGCCCTGGCCCTATACCTGTACCTGTACCTATATTTATACCTATACCTATACCTATACCTATACCTATACCTATACCTATACCTATACCTATACCTATACCTATACCTATACCTATACCTATACCTATACCTATGTAGACCTACACCTAGACCTAGAACCTAGACCTAGACCTACACCCTATATGTAGACCTATATCTAAGCCAGATGGACAGTCATGTGCCCTGGTGAGCTTCCAAGATTGGAGCTGCCTTCCTCTAGTCTTAAAATAATAATATCAATTTGAGTTGTAACTGTACTAGAATAAAGAATTAGGTTATGAAAATCGAGAGATTCATATTGATTTGTAATAGAGGGATATAAGGATATTTAAGTGAGAGGAGAGGAGGAGGAAAAGGAAGAAGAGAAAGAAAAGGAGAAGGAGGGAGAGGAGGATGTAGAGTCTGCTTTCATTTCATTGCCTTGGGATATTCCTATGACTACAGTGTGACTTGGGCTTTTTCTTAATGTACCAACACCCAGGAGGCAGAGCATAAACCAAGGATTTGTTTTGCTCATGGAACTAGCGCGTGACCTTTTTGCTCTGTTGCCTGTGGACTAAAATGAGAGAGAACATTGTGATTGAGAGCGCATGATGAAGGGGGCTGCTTCCATCATGATTGCCAGTGAGCAGAGAGAAAGGAATGAAAGAGACTGGGCCACGAGTGATTAAGTTGAGGCCTTCATATTCTGATATCTTCCTAAGATCTCTAATCGCAAGAACCTCTTAAAAGAACATTCCTATGTATGCTCCAACACTCCTGATTTTTACTAAATATTAGGGTTCTTTGTATATGAGGGAGTATATAATGAGCCACCCTTTATAAAGCTTTTGCTTATAATCAGTTAAATCCATGGTTATCTGTGATGGCTAGTTTTAATCTTCAACTCGACACAATCTAGAATCATCTTGGGAAAGAACCTTGAAGGGTTGTCTAGGTTAGGTTCTTGAGGGATTATCTTCATTATGTTAATTGAAGTGGAAAGACCTACCCAGTGTGGGTAGTGTCATTCCCTTGGCAGAGACACCTTATTTATATACAAATGAAGAATACTGAGCTGGCAAGATGACTCAGCAGGCAAAAGCACTTGCTACTAATTCTGATGATCTGAGTTCAATATCCATTACCCACATGGTGGAAGAAAGAAACAATTCCTTCAAGTTTCCATTTGACCTCCACATAATGCTATGGCATACACATGAACACCAGCACACATCACACACATACACACACACACACACACACACACACACACACACACACACACACACACACACACATGTTCTAGTGCTAAATAAAATGTATGTCTTTTTTTAGTAGAGAAAGTAGGATCTGCACTAGCCAGCACACAATAATTCATTGCTGTTGAGTGTGGATGTAATGTGACCAGGTGATTTAATTCCCTACTGCCTTGACTAGCCTGTAGTGATGGACNCGCCCTCTCTCCCTCTCCTCTCCTCCTGGTCCCACTATACATGCTCTTTCTCCCTCCCTTCCTCCTTCCCTCCCTCCCTCTCTCCCTCTCTTCCTCTCTCTCCCTCCATCTTTCCCTTTTTCTCTCTTTCCCACTCCCTCTTATCCTCCTCTTAGTCTTTCTTTTTTCCCTCTTTCCCTCTCTCCCTCTTTTCTTCTCTCTTACCTCTCCTGCTCCCACTCTCCTCCAACTCCAGGTCTCTCTCTCTCTCTCTCTCTCTCTCTCTCTCTCTCTCCTCTCTCTTTCTTTCTCTCTCATGGTTTCCTGAGGAGAACAGCTTTCTTTTACCATGCTCTTCCACCATGTTGTAATATGCTAACGCATCCTTGAAAACATGAATCAGAATAAACCTTTCTTCCTTTTAGGTTCACTCATCCCAAGTGTATTGTCACAGTGTTGGAAAGCTGATGTAACTGATATCTAGTGTGAAGTTTAATATTTTTCATGTGCAATATGTGTTTTTACACCAGTAGAACTATTTCTACAAAGTTGACTATCACTAGACTCTGTTCCTACCAAACTGCTAGCTTTTCAGTTTATCAATTAATTATTCTTCATGCCTAAGCTCAATGTCACTTCCTCCAGGAAAATTTACCTGACCCCTAAATCTAAATTAGGATCCTTTAAAATTTTCTCTGTTCCTTTCCTTCAAAGAATCGTCTATATAAATTGTAATTATACAGAATACAATGACACAGTATATTTTATGATTGCTTGCCTGCAAAATGTTAGTTTTTTTACATTTAGCCATGCTGTTAGGATAAGTACCATATCTGAATGATACAGTACTTTTTGCATTGATTGGCAGTCAGCAGATCAAGACATATGAGTTAATACATCTAAATATTTTCTCACTTTTTCCTATGGAATTTATGTGGTTGTCCTAATGTTTTACTACCAACCTTCTGTTGGCACAATGACCTACCACTGCAAGTTTCCCTTTTATTGCCAATGGGTTTTAACATTTAAAATGACTCAACAGGACTGAAGGAGGGACCAGCCAGGGACTGCCCATCTGGGGATCCATCATGTCTGCAGACACCAAACTCAACATTGTTGCGTGGTCAAGAGGCACTTGTTGACAGGAAACTAGTGTGGCAGCTCCTTGGGAGGTCCAGCCACTAACTGACCGATGCAGATGTGGTTGCTTGGAACCAACCATCAGACTGAGCTCAGGGAACCTAGTGGGGGAGCTGGTGGAAGGACTGGAGCAGTGGAGAGGAATTGCAAGCCCATTGGAAGAACAATATAGGCTGGCCTGACCACCCAGTTCTCCCAGAGACTAGACCACCAACCAAGGAGTGTACCTGGAGGGATACATATGTAGCAGAGGATAGCCTTACCTGACAGCAATGGGAGGCGAAACCCTTGGTCCTGGGGAGGTTTGATACACCAGAGTAGGGGGACGCTGAAGCAGTGGGGAGTGGGGTGGGAGAGTATAGGTGGATGGAGGAGCACTCTCATACAGGCAAAGGGAAGGAGGGAGGGCAGATGTGGGATGGGGGTTGGTGGATGGGTAACTGGGAAGTAGGATATCATTTGAGATGTAAACAAATGGAATGATTAATAAAAAAAATAAATAAATGAAATGACTCAATAGTTATTTGTTTTGTAATGAAGAGAGTCACTGAATCGCATATATACTATTAAAAAGCTAAATGTCCTTGATCATAAATATTTTCTGGGTTCCTCACAACCACTTAAATACATTCCAGTTCCAGCAAAGAGAACTGTCACCTCCCACAATCCCCATAACACTGCTCCATGGGATTTGGGGGGATTTATTCTCTTTTTGCTTCTGGCTGGCCACAGGCAGTAATCCTGTTCCTTAACCTCCAGATGCATGACAGCTATCAGCCCCTGTGCAGCTGCACAATCTTTATTTAATACAAAGCACCAGAGGAAAGAGAGGTAGCTTAATTAGTACTAATTACCCCTGAGTCAGGAGATGTCCTCTTAATAAGATACAATAAAATACCATACCCAGTTTGTCAACTAGTTAGAAAGATGGGGCTCCACCATCCAGACCCACACACGCTGACATTTTCTTTCCTGGGAAACAAAATGAAGCGTCGTAAACAAACCACAGCGTCTGTCTTGCCTCTGTTGTCACTGCTGGTTACCATCCAATTAGTCTTCCTGTCCTTCGATGCCAAGCATCTCAGATAATTGGATATCCAGTTAGAAGCCATTCTGCCCGAATGCCTGGCTGATTATTGCTTAAAAAGTAAGCATAGGACAGAAAACAAGAAACCCGGGAGCTGTTGTTTGCCTGTGCATATTCAAGCCCTCACCAGGTCAGGTGCTTGTGTTGCTATGTCTGTGATGCCCGAATTCCTTCCCAGAAGTCTGTGCTCACACACCATGTCCAAGGGCAGGGAGCATGAAAAACAAGCGGCGGTTTCTTCTTTACTCTTGTCTCTCGGCGAAGTAAGAAAGCTCCTTGTAAGAATCTAAATCTAGCTTCTGGTACATCAAGTCGCAGCAGAACTAAGTGTCTTCTCTCCCAATGAGACCGGACAAGGCAGCCCGGCTATGGGAAAGGGATCCACTCGTGGGCAAAAGAGTCAGAGATAGTCCTTCTCTAATTGTTAGGAGGCCCACGTGAAGACCAAAGGACACATCTGCTACATCTGTGTAGGGGACCTAGGCCTAGCCCCTGCATGCTCTTTGGTTGGTGGTTACAGGGGTGGGGCAGTATGGGGGGGGGCTCCCTTTCTCGAGGAAAAGGGGATGGGGGATGGGTGGGAAGGTGGAACTGGGAGAGAGGAGGGCAGGGACCTGCGATCAGGCTGTACAGTAAATAGCTACATTAATGAAAAAAATACTGAATAAACTTCAATAATCACTGGAAAAAAGATGTGTAGTTTCTGTCAGTGCCTCGTAGACTTCATTGGCAGGAAGTGGGTTCCATGGCCATCTCTCTTGAGGCAAAGGAAAGCATCCCGGTGCTTTTGTTTGTAGGTGGCAGAAAGTGGAGAAGTGCTGTGCAAGGCTTTGCCTGTCCCACTGGGCATCTGGCAGCCTCCTATGAACTGACATCCTGGTGACAGTCTGCTCACCCTTGAGTGTCTCATCTCTGGTGCCATACTATTCCATCTGAACTTTTCTAGAAAAAGCAGAACAAATGTGTTGTCATGATATTACATCTTTTCTTTTCCAAATGCTTCTCTCTACAGTCTCCATAGTATTCTGGTGTGTTCCTGGATATGTGCAGCTTGCCCAGACCCAAGCTGTGCTTTCTGTTGTCTTGAGAGAGGCTTGCTCTGTAGCCCAGGCTGGCCTTCAACTTTCTGACTTGCGATTCTCCTGCCATGGCTTCTAAGTGTGGGGATTTGTATAAATGAAGTCAGATTCAGTATTTGATGATTTATGATAGTCAAGAGAACTATTCTGGTGGGGTTTTTTGTTTGTTTTTGTTTTTTGTTTTTTGTTTTTTGTTTTTTGTTTTGTTTTTTCAAGACAGGGTTTCTCTGTATAGCCCTGGCTGTCCTGGAACTCACTTTGTAGACCAGGCTGACCTCGAACTCAGAAATCTGCCTGTCTCTGCCTCCCGAGTGCTGGGATTAAAGGCACGCACCACCACGCCCGGCAGAGAACTATTCTGGTGGATTTCCTTTCTGTGGTATGAGGATCGTGTTTAGGATCTGGTGCATATGAGGTAAGCAATCTACCATTAACATAGCCTCAGCCCTCTGTCCACTTTTCCCTTTGAGATAGGGTCCTCCTGAATTGTTCAGCCTGGCCTTGAAATCATTCTGTATCCTAGGATAACTTTGAGCATACAGTTTTCTTGCCTCAATCCATTATAAAATATAATGAAGTGTGTGTGTGGGGGGGGCGCTTTGGCTGGTCCATGCCAAGCTGTGCTCTAGAGTACATTGTGCAAAGGACCTGGTGTAGAAGAGACCTAGTAGAGAAGGAGAGAGAGGAGTGTGAGCCTGGGGAAGGGACAGAGGCAGACAAGTGGACATGCAGACAGACAGACAGACAGACAGACAGACAGACAGACAGACAGGAGCAGAGCCATGAGAGCAGAGGGGTGGGTAGCACCTGCAGAATGGAGAGTACCTGCAGAGAACACATAGAGGGGACTCTGGGAACAGACAGAGAGTGGAATGGCAGAGTGGTCCTTTTTATCATCAGGATACACATGTGGCACCTGGTGGCAGTGGCAGGTCATGACAAAAGCAATTACAAAGTTCCTGAGGGCAGGGCAGCAGAATCTCCTGTATACTAACATGACCTCCTTGGTAGCTGGGACAGAGAGAGAGAGAGAGAGAGAGAGAGAGAGAGAGAGAGAGAGAGACTCCCTAACATACTTTCATGTGTATTCTAGAGGATCGTATCCTAATTTGGGACCCACAGTCCATAGAGATTTCATTCTGTGTCAGGAGCCCACAGTCTATCCAGAGATTCTCTCCTGTGTAAGGGGGCCCAATGTCCACCTATACACATATCCAATGTTAGGAACTAACCACTCCATCCAGAGATATCACCCTCCACTAGAGAAGCAGCACTCCATCACAGCTTTTCAGTCCCATTCATCAAATTGGACTACATAATCTGTCCTTACCTTCTTACCTACAGAATTGGAAGTCACCAAGTGTCCCTGCAGGGTGATAAGATTCTCATTTCCCACTAGCAGTGAAGAGAAAATAAGTAGACAGACGTCCTTGGTAATTGTTCATAATTCATTATGCAATGCTACGAAGTTAGCACATTAACCTTTCATACAAAAAGAAAATGTACTATGTATAACCCTCCTATAATTGTGACTAGGTGAAGAAATTGATTGACCTGAACAATTTCAAGATTTTTCATCTGTACATAATTAATAAATGTATTCCATAATTGTAACTTTTTTTGAATATATTGATTAGATAGTTTCCATTTGACCTCTGTGAAAATACTGTTTTTTATTTTGCTTCTCTGATTAGTCTTGGGCAATCACTCATACATGGAAACTCTTACTGACTCCCCAGTGACACTTGACCTTTTGCATACAAATGCCCTCTCTTATTTTTTGGCTGCTATCTAATATCCCTGCTTCGTGATCTATAAATATGAAGACGATAAGCATACAAAGTTCAGTGTTTAACTAAAATATATAACAAAGTTAATGTGACACATACTTAATGATGTGCATAATTGTTATTGGGCTGCATGGTAATTGAGAATAAATGGCAAGCTATTTCTGTCACATAAATGGGAAATATATTGATAGAGATGGATCCAGGACTGTTGTACTCTGCTGTGCGATAACGGAGGGAGTAGAGGAATTGAGAAGCAAAAAGAACTGTCAACTGGCTTTTCCTTAGCAAGAGAAGGTCTGGTGCTTCCCTGGTTCCTTCTCTTCCTCTCCTTCTCCCTCTCCCTCCCCCTCTTTCTCTCCTTCCCCCTCTTCTTCTCCCTCCCCCCTCCATCCCCTCTCTCCCTCAACCCTCTCCCTCTCCCTCTTTCAGTTCCCTCCCAAGAAGCAGTATCCAGTAACTCAGTGTCACTCACATGTTGATGTCTTTCGTTATAGATGAACTACCATGTCAACCTATGTCCCTCCTAGGTGTTAAGACATGGGTTTCCTATTTTGACACATTGGGAAGAAATGAAACTCATTTGGCAGCTAGGGTATCAGAGGGCTGCTAATGGGATAAGTAGAAAAGGAAACTTTTTATGCATCTAACTATCTGGTCACATGTCCACAGACACAGTACCCTTTTACCATCACACATAGATGGAGGTTTGTATTCTCATCCTCAGAGGGGGCTGTGTTAGTCTCTGTTCCCTGCTATTGGATTCCCTTCCTGCTACCTGGACTGCATGACTGGGCCTCAGTGGGAGAGGATACGCTTAGTCCTGCTGGGAGTAGATGTCCTAGGGTGAGGTGGCACCCAAGGGGAGCTCTGCTTCTCTAGGGGTGCGAGGGAGGGGAGGGATTTTAAGGGTGGGACTGGAAAAAGAGGAGGGAAGAGGCTGTGATTAGGGTGTAAAGTGAATAAAAAGTAAATTATTGAAAAAGCAAAGTGATTTATCTGTGTCCTTCAGTCATAGCCTACATTCCTCATCCTTAAATTTGTTAAGTACTGTCATCTCTCCTTTCCCCGCTCTCTGGTCCCATCTGCACTTAGTGAATTAGCTAAAAGATTCTTAGCAAATTAGAATACCCACTGAGGAAGAAGAGGGGAGTGGAGAGATGGCTTAGTGGTTAGCACACTGGTTGCCCTTTCATAGAGTACAGGCTTGATTCCCAGCACCTACATGGTGGCTCACAACCATCTGTAATTCCAGTTCTAGGGAATTCAATTCCCTTTTCTGACTTCCTTGGGCACTAAGCAGCCGTGTGGTACAAAGACAAACATAATGCCAAAAACTCCCATCTGCATAAAACAAACAAAAATCATTAAACATAAAAGAACAACAATGTGGTGCCATTCCGATTCCCACAACTACAGGGTTTTACAAAATGTCATTACTCACAATCTGACATGCAATCTGAAACACAAGACGTCATACATTTGAAGCTACACCTTCCAGCGTGGTAAATGCCTATAAAAAGCTAACAGGAATCACAGATAGAAAAATCCTGAGAGATGCTTGTGGTGGCTCTGGTGTCTTTCTTTGTAGGGTAGATTCTCATGTATTTCATCAGACATGATTAATGGGATTTGAGACATAGTTACATGCATTTAAAGTGTTGAAAGATACCTGAGAGACGTGCAGATGAGTCATGTTTACTAGTATATTACAGATAATGAAAAATGATAGGTAGATGTGGGGACTCGGACCATGGCTAAGTTAGGAACGTGCCTCCTGTGTAAACATGAGGACCTGAGTTGGGGTTCTTGGCACCATGTAAAAGTTCATCATACCCCCAGGATTGAGTGTGGGCAGAAGTAGATATGAGCAGCTAAATCATAGCTAAATCAGTGTGCTACAACCTCACCAAGAGACTCTGTCTCAAAGAATGGAGTGGAAAAGCAGTTAGGGAATACACATGAAGTCAACATTTGGTTTTTGCACACATGTGTGCATTTGCATAAACACAAACACACACACAAGGATTAGAAATTCTATATCATATATATTGCATATTTATATGTATATACATAGCATTATATATGATATTTTGTCATCTAGACATTGCATTTTGATGAAAAGCACAGTATTTTCACAGATAAGTGAATATCACAATAGCAAATATTATGTGGATATCATTTCATATTTTATGTTGGAACACATAGACTCCTTTCTTATGAATGCTGAATGTTCTCCATAATGATGTTACAATTTAGTAGAATCTTATATGGAGAACCACAGACCTTTTAAAGGTTTGTCTGATTAGATAAACAAAAATGAATGCTACCACATTGTACATTCCACCAGTGCAATTGCCAGCTCTTTCAGGACAAAGAAAGGATGTCGTTCTTTTTTGTTTTTTCGTACAGTGGCAACTCACAGGGTGCAGAGCCTCACAATCAGAGCCTTTCCATATGAGTAGAATGAACCAAAGGACAGGCATATATGCTGACTATTCTAGTAAACACAGTCCATATGGAACATTTTCTTAGCATGGACTTTGGAGTGAACTGCCTGGGTTCAAATCCCACTTCTTCTCTCCCTTCATCCTGTGCCTTAGTCCTTTGTTTTGTAGTGTGAAGACAGTAACAATGGACACCAGGTAGACAGGAGGCTGGCTAATTAAGGCATGTCAGACATTCAGAATAGCAATTGGTACATGGTAAGAATATAATGCTCTCAGCTGCTCCTTATATGAGGTAAGCATAGATGTTGAAACAAATATACATCTTTTTCCAACCTGTAACTACTAGGAATGTCCTTTACACACACACACACACACACACACATACACACACACACACACACACAGAGAGAGAGAGAGAGAGAGAGAGAGAGAGAGAGAGAGAGAGAGAGAGAGAGGGAGATGGAAACAAAGAGACGACACAAAGAGAGAGAAGGAAAGAGAGATGGAGACAGAGGCAGGAGAGATAGAGAAGAGAAAATGAGAGATAGAGAAGAGAGGCAGAGAGACAAGGGGATGGAGAGAGAGAGAGGAGAGAGAGAGAGGAGAGAGAGAGAGAGAGAGAGAGAGAGATAGAGAGAGAGAGAGAGAGAGAGATCAGGGTTGAGAATGCATGCAAACATAAAGCCAAAGCCAAAAGTTCCAGGTTGCCAGGAAGAACACTCAATTGTTCCCTCGGGTCCTGATGCAGAGTTGTGCTCTCTAAATGAATCCAGTCTGCCCCTTTAGCCCTAGAAGCAATCCTATAAAAGGCCCATGAAGATCTCCAAACTTCATTCCTGGAACAGTTCCAGGCCACTCCAACCACCATTAATGCTAACCCCTGATCTCTTGGGGCTACCACATCTTTTCAGCTATCAATTTATTCAGCTTTTGACCTGGATCATGTTTTCCTTTTCCATGCTCCTGGTTAGCTTCCTCCTCATCCGTTCTCCCTCCTCTGCCCCAACCCAAACTGAGCTCTGATTTTGGATGTCTGACTCAGTGACTGGTGGAAACAGGGAGAGGTTGGGGATGTGGTTAGTATGGCAATCATCATTGCTCTGCCAAACATCTTGACCCCTTTTTGATAACAATCTAAACTCATAAGACAATTAGAAGAGTTGTAAAGACTAAACAAATAGAGGGGTAGAAAGACTGAATGATTCTATGGGTCTGGGATAGTTTATACGAATACAAGAAGAGAAAGGTTAGAGACCATTACAGAAAGGTTTCTTTTAAATTGCAACAGGGTTCTCATTCTGCTCTGTTTTCCAATAAAAGCCTTGAATATCATACACTGATAAAGCTGTGGGCTGCACAGCAGATGGGGCACTGGTCTCCCTAGCACTTTATTGATGTTTCCATACAAAGCTAAAGTTGGATATGGTAATGAGCCAGTAGGAAGGGGGCACATGGGCAAAGAGACACTGAGGGAGCAATGCAATTTTAGTACACATAGATCCAAGTCCTCAGGGTGGGTCAAAGTGTTGGCCCCAGTACACAGAGCATCAAGGCACAAGGCTGTGGGAGTGTAGCAGAATGGTTGTTTGGAGAAACCTCCAAAGACATAACAAGCAAGGTTTACAACCTGACCTGTGAGGGGGAGCTTAAATTTGACAGACATTTGATGCTAACATAATACAAAAATATGGCTCCAACCACTATGTTTACTTTGAGGAACATGGGTCCTCTGTGACAAGCCCTCCATCTCAGGAGGGGAATTTGCTCATTCTTGGTTTAAGAAGATACGGTGGAAATTTGAGTCAAATTTCTATGTCTTCCTTTAGCAAATGGAAAGGGCAAAAGACCCAAATTAGACCAGTCTCTCGGGGCCTTTGATCCTTGAGCACTGTTTTTACAACCTGTATCCTCACAGTTGTGAGTTTTGCCACTTGCAAGGTCAGATCTTCAGGTTTATCTTTGCTCCTGAGTACTGTTTTGTGTCTTCCCAATGAGTCCCTGAGCCATAAAGGAAGACTTTCAGTAGACATACAAAGCTAAAAGGATCTATGTTACGGCTCAATGGTAGATCACTTGCCTCATATGAACCAGATCCTAAACACAATCCTCATACCACAGAAAGAAAATCCACCAGAATAGTTCCCTTGAATATCACAAATCACCAAATCTGACTTCATTTATACAGATCCCCACACTTAGGAGCCATGGCAGGAGGGTCACAAGTCAGAAAGTTAAAGGCCAGCCTGGGCTACAGAGCAAACCTCTCTCAAGACAACAGAAGGCACTGCTTGGGCGTGGGCAAGTTGCACAAATCCAGGAACACACCAGAATTCTATGGAGGCTGTAGAGAGAAGCATTTTGTTGTGGTGGTTGTTGTTGATGTTGTTGTTATATCTCATCACCTTTAGTGACTGTCCTGACTGTTGGGAGGTTGTTACAGTTGGCCTGGATTCTCAGATATGTGTGTTGCCATCTCCTTCAGAGATGAACTCTGGCCCTTCCAAGAGGTGGCTCATCTTCTTATTTGTTTCAGTCTCAGAAACTGATCACTGTGCTGATTCTCTCTGAATCTGCTTTGAAGGATGAGTGCCAGGGATTGGTTAGCCTTTACAGGGTGCTTTCACCCACCTTTCTCAGTATGGGCTTGCTCTTTTAATACCTGTCTAGCAAAATGCCAGTATTGTCTTGGTGTTTTTGAACAGTAGCTCAAGAACTGAGTTTGACTTTTGTCCCAAAGACAAAGTGCTTTTTGCAATTTTCCTCTCACCTTTTGTAGCAGTTTTCAACCTGGGCTATATAGCTTTTCCTTGGTGTTTTAATGGCATGCTGGGATGTTGCTTTTCTTCTTAAGAAAGATTATCTATTTCAACATATTAGTTAGTTCATAACTGCAGTAAAAATTTGAATATCTCTGTTTAGTTTGGGTGAGAAATTTAATTTGAGCATATAACAGTATTAATTGGAATCATCCAATAATAAGTTTACTTTTATATAATAATAGGTTTAGTTTTATATTGATGCATATTATCTTGCTATTGAGTTTTTCTATTAGCTGCCCTCCCCCCCCCGCTTTACACAATTGACCATATATTGGTTACTTTCTCATTGCTGTGATAAAACACAAGACCAAACAGCTTAAGGAAGGAAGGGCTTACTTTTAGCTCACAGTTTCAGGGAACAACTCAACATGGTGGAAATGTCATAGCTACAGGAGCTTTAGTCATCTGCTCACACTGCAGGGATGACCAGGAGGCAGACATAGATGTCTTCTGGTGCTCAGCTCACATTGTTCTTTTTATTTAACTTTGTGTGTGATTCAGGCCCCCAGCCTATAGAATGGTGGCATTGACATCTAAGGTGGGTCTTCATACTTTATTTACCCAATCTAAAAGCTTCCTCACATACTTGCCCTGAGATCTGTCTCTAAGGAGAGTCTGGATCCTGTCGGTTAACCATCAATACTACCACAATCAACTTATTATTTCAGTACATCATCTAAGAGAAGGTAAAAGATGTCCTTGTGAACTGATTTAATTTTTTTCACATTTATATTTATACTTTGTTATACTGTGGGATAATCTATTTTTAAAGAATAAGATAAGCTAAAATGTTTCTTGTATTTTGTCTCCAAATTAGCTTTCTATTAATCTTTTTGAATTTGCATTTGCAAAGACAGTGACAAAATTTTTATAAATATCTAAACAAGCTTGGTGCCCAACATATAGGAAGTGCTTAATTCAATATTTATTGAATTAATTAATAAGGGGACTCAATTTGTTTGCTTTTTCTCTATATTAACAATGAATAAGCAAGAGAACATACTATATACATCTTAATATTCACAATGATAAGCCCAGAAATCTACAGAAAGTTGCTTTGAAGTGAGTGCCTTATAAATAGCAGACATTCATCCACATACCTTTGGAGGTCTGAGGTCAGAGCCCCTACACGGCTAGACTCTAACGGGCACCCTTCTGTGAACTGCTCATGGACAACTCCTCACCACATGAAAAGGACTGAGCAAGAACCCTGGTGTCTCTTTTATCTAGGCACTAATACTTTTTATGGGTCCCCCACCTTTAAGAATTCTTAGCCTCCCAAACACCCCCATCTCCTCATACTGTCCCAGTGGAATTAGGTAGCAACAGATGGATTCCCAGAGGACACAAACCTTTAGTTCATCCCAGTCTCTTTTTGTCGAAACTTTTGAAAATGAAGTACAAAGACAACACACGTGGAGCTGGGAAGGACTCCATCCAGAAAGTAGATGAACAGTGAGACAGTGACCTTTTGAACTCATTTACATTTATTTTTGTGTGTATGATTTGTGTAGGAGGAAGTGTGCACACCACAGTGCATGTGTAGAGATGACTTTCAGCAGTCAGAGCTTTCATTGCACCATGTAGGGCAGAGAGCTTTAACTCCAGTCGTTAGGCTCAGCCATTAGGCGCCTTTGCCTTATGAGCCATCTCGTCAGTCCGGAGCAAACAAGTCTCAGCCGTTTATTCTATTCTATGGGATTTCTTGGTTTTTCATTCTACTTTACCAATGCCTCTAAAAGAGGTTGAGAAAAACAAGTTTCTAAAAGGCCCAGAGTCGTCTGTGTTGGAATAATACTCCAGTCATGTCTGTTGTACCTATTATGGATCATTTTCTGTAAAAGACAGAAATTCTGACTCGTCTAGATTAAGTGGCGGGCCAAACTGCTGGTCTACTGACTGCTGAGCATGGAAACAGGAAAGGAAGGAAATAGGCAACAGAACAAATCATCACAGTCAATTTACATGAATTAGACATCCTGCTCTCTCATACTTCCCAAATAATTTCAAATATACAAGAAATTATGAGGCATGACTAGACAATCATACTATGACTTTTGCATACATCTAGGTATACCAAGACACAGATTGATATGAGTTATATAAATGATGCACTAAACTACATTATTTATGAAAAATAATGGCTTCTGACCACAAAACATCTCTATTTTGTATGCAAAATGTTACCAGCTCTAAATAATTTTCAATACTTACTGCAATCTAAATGTCATGCAAATACTTATTACTTTGTATCATTTAGGGAAAGCAATGAAAGCAGTAAGTGTTCTCTATGTTCAACAGGACATGTTATTTCGAAATATTTGGGTCAGATGTTGGCTGACTCTTAAGGAGGTGGCACCCTTGAATGTGGAGGGCTGAAATCAGCTGTGCTCTGGACCTTCTCAGAGCATAATCTTTCTGTTAAGAAGTTTGAAACAATGAGAACAATAGATCAGGGGAGCTGATGTGTGTTCAGAAAACAGCAAGACTAGGTGAGTAGCTTGGTGGAGATGGCAGCCATTCAGAAGCTAGAGGCAGTGATCTGTGAGTCAGGCAGTCTGGTTTGTTAAGATATTAGGACTTCACCGTACAGACTGTGAGGTCCTTTCAAAATAGAGAGGCAACATGAGAAGGCTGTGGTTTCGAAGATATGGCCAAATATAGACAGATACAGGCAGATCCATTGGTCATAAATGACAGCAAATCAGAACATCGCAGGATGCCCTGTGAGAATAGGGCAGAATCCCAGGCTTATCAAGGAACCACCAGAAGAGACGGGGAGTAGGTGCTTAAGAATAACTAACCTGGGCCCACTGAACCACCAACCAGAGAGCACACATGGGAATGACCTAGGCCCTCCGCACAGATGTAACAGTCACGTAGCTTGGTCTTCAATGTGGGACCCCTAACAACAGGAGCAGGGCCTGTCTCTCACTCTGTTTCCTTCCTTTGGATTTGTTTCCCCTAACTAGGTTACTTTGATCTAGCCTCAATAGAAGAAAATGCACCTAGTCCTATTGCAACTTGAAATGTCAAGGCTGGTTGACTTCCATGGGAGGCTTCCACTTTTCTGAAGAGAAAGGGAGGGGTAGATGGGGGTAGGGTGGGGGACAGACTGGGAGAAGAGGAAGGAGGGCAAACTAAGATACAGATGTAAATTAATTAATAACTAAATAATTATTAATTGTTATTATTTAATAATTAACAATGATGATTTGTAAAGAAAGATGTTGATATTGCAAATTCTTACAATCTATTGGATGAGAGGATTTTCAGAGGTCTCTGCCAAAAGCTTATGAAAATCTACTCAGTTCTGATGCCTTCATTGGATTCTTGTTGCTTTTTGATAAAAAGACAAAAGTTTTTTACATTTTATCTCTAGTTTATTATTGTTGTTGTTGTCATTATTATTATTATTATATGCTCACGTGGCATTAATTACACACCATGTTCACCTCTTCCATGGGAGGCTTCCCCTTTTCTGAAGAGAAAGGGAGGAGTGGATGGGGGTAGGGTGGGGGCTAGACTGGACCTTCTCATAAAGAAGGTCACATAGAAAACTATGTGAGCTATTTAAATTGACCAGCTTCCTCTGTAAAGGGGAAGGGAGATCAGAAAACAACCAAGTTGACTGGCAGGGATCGAAGCAGCTCCTGGAACGCAGGCTCTGAACTTGACCCTTGAATTTCTTCAATATGGTAACTAAGGTAAAATTCTCAGCAAACAGTAAAGTTCAACACAAAGGCAAAGATTGTTTTATGCACTTTGGCACATTTACGGTTGCAAAGTTGGTCCTAGAATATCAATACATACTTTTAGGGTCAGAGATATGAAAATTCTCATCTCAGCATGGCTGCAAGCTAAGACTATTCATTATTTTAAAAAACCTTTTCACATAGGCAAAACCCATAGGTATTTTAGAGTGTACAATTTTGGCAAGGTCATCAGAGTTATTCCTATAAATGCATGCCTTGAGGTCTTTTCTGAACATGGTTAACCCATTTGGGATAAACATTTTAAACATGAAATGATTTTACATCAAATAAATATCGACATGCCTTTTAAAGGTCACCTGACACACAGCTAGAATATCAACAGGAGTCTGACTGATGTGTGTGTGTTCTCTGATAAGTGAAAACCACTACATTTATTTTACAATATAAGTTTCTAGTATTAAGAAATCATATCACTTTTTTTTTGAGTTTCTGTGTTTTTGTTGTAGCCCAGATAAAAGCACACAAGCTTTTTACATATGTTGCTTGTAAGATGTTTGCATATCCCACTGTACCCCTATGAATAAATGGAAACCAAAGGACCTGAGGGGATAAAATGGATTTTTCAACCTATTATTTATCTTTTTAAATTTCATTTTTTCTATGTTGTGTCACATAGCTTATAAAAGTAACAACAACAACAAAAAAGCAAACTGGGCTGGAAAAAATAAAATAAGAGAGGAAAGATAGTTTGAGTTACTGAAATAAAGGATAGATCTACAGGCATAGAACAAATCATTTTCTAATTGTTTCACATTGAAGCACAAATATTTCTCTGGGTTTGTGTGGTAGGGTAGACATTATGATCAGAAATATTTGACCCTGAGTCAGACCAATGACTCCTGGAAGTGAACATTTGCAAGTAACGCTCTTTTCGCAAAAGGGTGTACTGTGTGACACACCATGACACACCACAGCTTCCACAGAGAGATGTTTTTTGGTTTTATTTTTTGTTTTCTTTTTGGATGGTGTTTGCAAGGGTAGATGGCAAATGTGATAGGATGGAAAGATGAGTGAGAATGGGCTATGTAGTGTGAAATTCACAAGGAATCGATAAAAAGTTAAAAAAAAAAAAAACCAAAAAAAGAAAGATTACTTCCAGAGTGACAATCCTTGGGCAGTCCATGTTATTCTCTTAAGCAATACATCTTATTCTGTTATAGAGCTAATCAACAACAACAACAACAACAACAACAACAACAACAAAATTGTCTATCAAAAGTGATTGGTCAAGTCTTCACATCCATCAGAGAAAGCTCTTTCTTTTTAGATCTAAAAGGAAAATCTTCAACCCTCCTTCCTATTTAGAAGAGGCTTTGGCTCAAATGGAGTTTTTTGAGATGTACTCTATTTCCAATTTTATTGGTTTTTCAATGGGTATGTTGGAGGGGTGTCTGCATAGTTAACAGGTTAAGATTTGTGACTGGTTGGTGGAGAAGAATTAGCATCTTCACTTTTAAATGAAAGAGTTACGGGGCTACCTCTGAAAGATGTCCACTTTCCCTGAATCTGCACATGAAGTCCTGCAGAGCTTGCTCTCTGCATTTGCCCTGGGTCTGCTTTGTTGTTTGTTGTTTCTTTGTTTGCATTGTAATTTCTCCCATCTTTCCCTCTCCTCTACTTAAAGAAGTGTTCCCAGGGACCAGGCTTAGTAGTTAAGAGTGCCCTCTCTTGAAAGGATCTGTGTTCAGTTCCCTGCACCCATGGCATGTCACTCAAACCACCTGTTACTGTAGCACCAGCAGATCCCACTCTCTCCTTGCCTCCTTTAGAACCTTCACCCACACCCATACACAGAAAATTAAAAATAAAATCTTGTTTTAAAAAGTTTTAACAAGAAGTGTCCACAAACCAATAGATTATTATACACAAGAGAAGATAATAGAGTCTTAAACTGAAGATGCCAGATGAGAAAATATGATCAATAAATGAGATGCAAATAGATTCAAATTGCATAGACGGTCTGCTTGGTAAATACACTCATGTGCTGCTCTGTGATTTCTCTGATTCTGAGAACATATGAACACATTATATAGTAAAAGTGACTTTGCAGATATAGTTAAAAATGAATTGTAATGAGGAGGTGACCCAGGTTATCTGGTGAACACATTATATAGTAAAAGTGACTTTGCAGATATAATTAAAAATGAATTGTAATGAGGAGGTGACCCAGGTTATCTGGGTGGGGTTAGTCTGGTTGTTCAGTCGCTTGAGTACAAAGCCTTCTCTCTGGCTAGAGTCAGATGCAGAAGGAGAATCAGAGGTGAGAAATGGCTGACACTTGACCTCACTGGTCTGTTGCTGCAAGGGCCAAGTGGAAAGTAGAAGCAAAAGATGGAATGTAGACAGCTTTTGGCAGCAAAGAGCAGAAGCTGAGATGGTATAGAATGAGGGGTGCCTGCTGCAAACATAAAGGAACAGAACCCCACCAACAACTTCAATGTTCTTGAAGGATTCTTTCTCACAGTTTCAGTAAGGAAGAGTCTCATCCTGCTGACACCTCTCATTTTGTATTATAAAATCTAAAGCAGAAAGAGTAAGCCCATCCAGAAAGCTTACTCACAGAAACCAATGTGTGTGTGTGTGTGTGTGTGTGTGTTCCTGAGTGTACATGCACATATTCATGTTCATGTCTGTGTAGGGGCATCTCAGGGTATCTTACTGAACATTGAGTGGGCAGATTCAACTAGACTGGTTGGTTATCAAACCCTAGGGATCCTTTTGTCTGCCTCTTTAGCAATGGATTATGAATGTACTGCCTAGTTTTTCTTTACTTGAGTTCTGTGGGGTTGAACGTCTGTCCTCATAATTATACTGGAAGCACTCTTCTGCTTTAGCCATCTTCATGGTCCTGGATTTTTTTTTTTTAAGGTGTTGTTTTATGTACTAACTTTATAGCAATTTTCCTGGTAGCACCAATGTAAATGGATATAGATTCTGAGAATCACAACATGCTGTTTTTTTTTTTCAATTAAAGTTTGACATTCTAAGAAAAATTAAAACTGCTTTAGGCTTTTCTGACATTTGCTTCTTTTAGCTGAACAGTTTAATTAGGCTAGGAGAAACCATCACAGCAATTTTAAGCAAGAAGGACTGAGTGAAAAATACTAGGTACTTTAAACACATATAAAAAGATAGCATTCAGGAAACAAAGATTACAAAAACAATCTCATGAAATTCAGAAGTTGAAGGAGTCATGGGAACCAGAAGATGCTGGTGACATCTCCTGTCACATGGGTATTAGTGGTTCTCAGAAGCATATTTTGAGAAGCTAGTCAAATTTCGTTTCTGATGTCTGTTAGGTCTGTTTGCTTGCTGGAAGAATTAGAATGGCTCACTTCTATTCTATGTTCCAGATTGCTCACAACAGCCTCTGCCTGGTGGGATCTAACCCAAAGCCCATGAATACGGAAGAGAAGCACAAAGGACAAGAAGTGACCCCGGGCGCCTTGCTTCCACTTTATCCATATGCATCTGCCAACAGTTATGTAAGCATGAAGAAAGCATGAAGAAAAGGCACCACTCGATGGCTCATATACTTCCAAAATGACATCACAAGTGTGATGTCTGTATCTTCAGTGTATCTACTGTATCTGGATGTTCCTCCCCTTGTGTCTTCTCAGCACAGTGTTTTCTATCTGTGAGTAATAAATAGTCAATGAATATTAGAGGTTATCTGCCCAATACACTCATTTTATATGAAAAGAATGGGTACTCACGACATGAAGAGTTCAGATAGTCCACAGCAGCAAAGCCACCTAGTTACTAAACTGGGTCAAGGTTGTTTGAAATCTCTCTATTCTCCCTCAGGACTGACCAAATCTACAAAGAGTTTGGCATTTGGACCTCCTGACACAATGCCATACCGGCCTGTTACTATTTCCGTGAAAGCTCAAAGAAGTCACAGACTTAGAGGTCAGTGACAGAGAAGTTTTATACTTGTGGCACACTGAGGTGGATGTTTCTCATGGTTTTATCAGAATCCCTTAAATCTCAAGTCTACAGAAATGGTGTTGAGGGATCAGGTATTTACTCTGCAATGCTAGGCTTATATCATGGCCAAAGAACCCTTAATAATACATGTGATGGTTTGCATATGCTTGGCCCAGGAAGTGGCACTCTTAGGAGGTGTGACCTTGTTGGAATAGGTGTGGCCTTGTTGAATTAGGTGTGTCACTGTGGGTGTGAGCTTCGTGAAGACCAGTCTTCTCCACCCTTCATATGAAGATGTAGAACTCTTAGCTCTACCTACAGCATGCCTACCTAGATGCTGCCATGCTCCCACCTTAATGATGATAGACTGAACCTCTGAACCTCTGAACCGGTAAGCCAGACTCAATTAAATATTGTCCTCTAAGAGTTGCCATGGTCATGGTGTCTGTTTACAGCAGTAAAACTCTAACTGAGACAATATATTTGTATTTTTTATTTTTTTCAGCAAGTGAAATACAGTGAGGCAGGTGTACTACCTCAGTTTTCATAGTTGCTTCCAACAATGATAACCCTAAAAAATATCATAGTTAAAACTTTGTATTCTTGGCTTATGGGAAAAAGTAAATGCTTGTGAGCCCACATTAAATTATTTGTCTAGTATCATACAATGAGGAAGTATTGAGAAATACATAAGCAACTGTTTACATTTATCATTAAATATTTAATATTTTCTTGATGAAAATAGTACGCATGCTATTTGCATATATTTTATTTTTGCATCCACAGTTTGAATATTGTCACAATCCATTAATTTTCATTACCACATGACATTATAGTAGGTGAGTAGTACCAGTTTGTTAATGATTGCCCAGTTGATTGTTGGAGCTGGTCTGCAATATTTTTCTTTTTTTAATATTAGATATATTTTTTATATTTTCTTCATTTACATTTCAAATGCTATCCCCAAAGCCCCCTACACCCTCAACCACCGCCCTGCTTCCCAACCCACCCACTCCCATTTGCTGGCCCTGGCATTCCCCTGTACTGGGGTATATGATCTTCACAATACCAAGGGCCTCTCCTCCCATTGATGGCTGACTAGGCTATCCTCTGCTATATATGCAATAGAGACAGCTCTGGGGGGTACTGGTTAGTTCATATTGAGAATGATCACAAGTTCAAAGTGTGCTTCAGCTACAGAGCTCATTCTGTCCCAAAAGAGAAATGCAAAAGGCTGGCTATAGTACTTAGTGCTAGAGTGCTTGCCTGGTGTGCACGGGGCCTTAGGGCCAATCCTCAATCCATTCCATCAATCAGTCAATCAACCAACCAACCAACCAACCTTATATTTCATACAAGATCAGATTGCTTTGTACTTGAAGAGAACACTGTTTTCCATTTCAACTTACATAGTTTTAGAAGATGTTTGTGTTGTTTTTTTAAATTTCCCATCCTTAGTATATCAAAAATTAAGACACAGCTAAGACTGATGTTTCCTACTGGATATGCATCCCCACTTAACAAGAGAACCCCCCCTTCTTATTTGGGCTGCAAAGTGACCAAGCAAGTTACTGCATAAAGCAGTTTTTCTGACATCAAGGTCTGCTCAGTGACTTGATTCTCATTAACTGCCTGAAGCTACAGCCCTTTGCTGATATTCAGGAAGGCATGCTGACAGTGATCATTTCTGTAATGTGAATATGGCCTCTGTCTCCCTCTAAAACATCGATTGGTCAGGACCGTCTGTGTAAACATGGCTGACAGTAAAGGTCAGAGCCACTGACTGTCCTTGTGCTGGGCTTCTTGAGCTATGAGGGAAATGTTGGGAATTGGTTCTAATACTTTGTCTTATTTCCTGAAAATAATCTGTGCTTCCAGACCAGAGGGGCTCTGTCCCCAGCTGGCTTTGATTGTTAATAAAGAACTGGCATACAGCCATTGGCTGGGCAGGGAAATGGGGCAGGGCTTTTAGATTGTGTGAGCTACAGACTGAGAGAAGAGAGAAGAGAGAGGAGAGAGGAGAGAGGCTTTGACATGAATGGGAAGGAGAAAGATGAAACTTGAAGGCCTGCTGGCATGTAAGAATCCTGAAAAATGGCCCTAGAGGCAACTTCCCTGATTGGGTCTGGGGTAGCAGAGATGAAATGTTGATTTAGCAAATTAACTCAGGAAAGTTGGAGGGGAAGATATATGCTAGGTGAGAGGAGGATTAGAAATGCCCAGCCATTGAGATAGTCAAAGCATATCAAAATTAGCTGGTATGTGTTTCTCTCATTTGAGAATCTAGAGAGCTCTTGGGCAGGTGCAGTGCGTGTGCAACCCACCAGGAACCAAAGTGGTTTAACTAATTCACCAATACAGGGAAAAAATATAAATACACTTTTTATAAAAGCATAAATAGTTGAGTCAATTGTATCTTGGGATTTAATTACATTCAAGTACATTAGTTCCTAACTTATGTACTTTATAACTGATTTTAATGTAATGTTTAGTCATTCATTGTCTTAATATCTTAAATAGCAGGCCTTAACAAGAGTCATTCTGACAAATTGGGTATGTTTTGTATGTTTGGTAATTTAAAGAAGGCTTTTACCTTACTATGGATGCTCACAGAAGAATCTGGAGATTTAATGTATCCAGGCTTCTTATTTCAAGAAATCTTTATTGATGTTATAAATTGATCCTAAAAGACAAGAAAGAAAAAAGAAAGAAAGAAGGAAACTAATTTAAGTCAATAAGTTACTGTCTGATGTCAGATATTTATCAAAATCAGCAGATTTTATACTCCTGATTGTTAGTAAACAGGCATTCCCACTGGCCTGCTCTCAGGGACCTAGCAACAGCTTATACCATCATCTGTCACCGCCAAATGCACCAGGTTTGCTAGGAGCTGCACATAAAAAAGTCCCCAGCCACCCCAGAGCTCTCTCTCTGTCTTTTTTACCTTCTCTCTCTCTCTCTCTCTCTCTCTCTCTCTCAGCTCTTTCATGTCTCTCTCTCCCTTTCCCCTCTCTCTGTCTCTTTGTCTGCCTCTATCTCTCCTGAATGTCTCCACTCCAAGATGGCCTTTTGCCCTCCCCTCCCCCAGTAAATCTCTTACAGTAGATCTGTTGCTTGGTGTAATTTCTCAGAGACACACCATAGCATGGCCCGCCAAGGCTACACCCTATCCCTTGTTTGATTTTATTCTATCACTGATAAGGAGGGGATTGGATTGAGTTTATAACAACCCTTCTACTTTTCCAAGTGTAGGCACTCATAGAGCTCAGGCTGAGCTCAGGCGGGGCCTCTTTTACAGGTAATGAGATAATATATGCTCAGTTGTTCTACTCCATCTCAAGTAGAAAGAGGAATGGACTATCTCTTCACTGTTTTCATTAATTGAATTCACACTAATTTTTGTTGGCCATCTGGCAGCTAGTGCCATCCAGATGGTTTGTCCTAGATAAAAATCCCATTCTACACTCAAAATTAATGGCAAATGCCTTTTTAGGTTTGGAATATGGGGCAGTTTGACTTTGTGGTATAGTTTTTACTGTCAATATTTTAATCAGTTCTGAAAAACTTGTTCAACCTCCAATTCCATCCTCTGGAATTGGGCAGTGATCATCCCTAAAGTAGAGGATTGAAGTTAGCGGAGAGGAAGCAAGTGCTTCGCTTTTGAGTGCTTCCATTTCCTCCCTTCTTGGTAACTCATAGCATCTAGTGCTGTGACAATCTCCCCATAGAGGCATCTTAAAGCTGGAGGGTTATCTGTGTTCCACCGTTAGTAGCTGTAGACCCAGGCCCTCGAACATGGTGGTGCTCTCAAAGCCTACTCATGTAACAGGGTCTCAGACCTTAGCACAACCGAGCCCATGATGGAAATATCATGCAGGCAATAAAACTCAGCATGTAAAGAACACTACCTGCTGAAATTAAAACAAATGCACAACCCATTTGATGTGTTTATAAAAAGGTAAAGAGAGAAGGAATATGTTTTGGTGAATGTGTGGTGAGATATGGGGGAAGAGGGTACTTCTGCACACCCATGCTGAGGCATTCCTTCCCCCTGGGGGACCAGTCACAGGACAATAGTGTAGTATAGAATAGAATTTATTCAGGGTATGGGGAGGGGAGTTGAGAGGGTAGTAGAGGCAGAGAAAGGCAGAGAGAGAGAGAGAGAGAGAGAGAGAGAGAGAGCGCACCAGAGTCAAGGAGGCAGATGGGGGCTTGTTGGCAGATTTCCCAGCCTTCTGAGGCTTGAATGGATAAGAGGAGGTGTGCCTGGGGCTCTGGGCTAGGGCTGAAGATTCTGTTGACCTTGGTGGAAAGAACAGAGGTCTTTGGAATGGGAAGGAATGTCTCATGTACATTTTAGCAAGTTGTTTCTGTAAGCTTGTGGCCTTGTTTGCCACAATACTGTAAAGTATATAAAGCCTAAGAGAATTAAACTCAAGGATGACACAGTATTGATTGGACAGCCCTCCCGATTTTTAACCTTTGCCTCTGAGTCTCCCTTTCTGTCTTTCTATAATCGTCCTCATTCTCTGCTCAGAGGACTTAGTACTAGCTGAACTGGTACATTTGACCTTTACTTGGTGATGCCTATTTTAAACATTTAAAAATATTATGTATATATATATATATATATATATATATATATATATATATATATATATCTTTTGAGATAGTAATACAAAGTTTACAATTCTTTATATGCACTATGGTTGACCTCCTGATAGTCAGCAACAAGGGATTTTTCTTTTACTAAGATTGTAAAACTGAGGCTTCTTTAAAATATGTTTCCTTCAAAAGACTCTGGCCTTTGAAAAACAAGAAAAACCCCGGTCATTAGACTCTGTGCCACAAGAAAGGACCCTGGGCATACAGTTAATCACTCCCCCAAACCAGCCAGGATTTCTGGCTATGCTTAGACACCTGGTCCCCATACTACACTGTGATAGGAACTAACCAGACGGATACCCATTAATTGACAAAACTCACCAGAACAGGAGGAAGCCCAAATTAACATCAGAGGACTCCTACAGGGCTAAAACTTGCCTAATATCCAAAGCCTTTAACCTAGGCCCTTCTCCTAATTTCAGTGCCTGCTATTTTGATGCATCCTCTTCGGATGCTTTCCAAATTAAATATACAGGTTGATCAGGATCTAGAGGTATTAAAAGAACAAATTCCCTTATAGAAATGATCCTACAAAATTGGAGAGGCTTAGATTTACTTCTCATGGGATTTAAAAAAAAATATGTCTGGCTTTAAAAAAATCTGTCATTACTATGCTAATCGATCTGGAGTAATTTTTTAAAAAATCTTGCCATGGTTGGGGAAATAATTGGTATCAGGCTCTGTTCTCTTGGGCCCATGGCTAATTACTCTCCTATGAACACCTGCTGGGCTTTTAGTTCTCATTCTGGTCGGATTAACAACAAAGCTGTGCATCTTAAACGAAACAAGTGGGAGTTCCTGATTTGACTCAGTCACCAAGTCAGAGTGGGGAATGTAACAAGGCCCTAGACCTTAGCATAATTGACTGCATGATGGTAGTAAAATTCAGGCTGTAAAACTCAGCATGCAGACAGCACCACCTGCTAAAATTAAAACAAAGATATAATGCCTCAAAGTTCATATAGTTCTGGGAAGGTTTTTGCTTTTGGCTTCCGTAATTCTGTTTCTGGCTAACTCTTCTTGTTCACTGAAGTATGTCAACCCAGAACATAGTTTTTGTTTTTTGGGTTTTTATTTTTGTTGTTGTTTTGGGGTATGTGTTTGTGTGTGTGTGTGTGTGTGTGTGTGTGCTTTAAAGCACACCCTGAGAAAAGCTCAGGGATCCTAGACACCCAGTGTAGTAGTTGGCTGGCTAATACAGACTTTCTATTGGTTTAAACCATGTCTGAAAAGTCTTCTTTGGTGGGTACCCACCAATACTCGACCCTCAGGCCCGCCTGACTTCCTCCTGTCTGCTCTGTGTTCCACTGTAGAACACCACAAAACCTTAAGAAGCCATACAGATCCTACAGCTTGCTAGACACCTCTCAGAAATAGAACTGAGCTGAGGTAATGTGCCTGACTTAGAATTTGAGGGTCATATTGCAAAGCCTTGGTGGTTCCGAGAGATCAAAGTATCTAGATTGTAGTGCATTGTATTCACAGATCTAAGGAGGAGATCTGACAAACCTGATTTGATCTGATGTTATTATTTCATGTGGGTGGGTGTTTTGCTTCCATGTATGTTTATGCTTAGTGCCTAAAGAAGGCAGAAGAGGGCATTGTACACCCTGGAACAGTCTTCTAGACAGCTGTGCCCTCTGAAGGTACTGGGGATAAAACCCAACCCTCTAAAAGAGTGGCTAAGACTCTTAATCACCGAGCTGTCTCTCCAGCCCTGAGGTGGTGTGCATAAAAAATGGCCCTCATAGGCTCCTATATATGAATCTTAGTCATCAGGGAGTGATTGAGGATTGGGTGTGGCTGTTTTAGAATAGGTGTGACCTTTTTGGAGAGATTGTGTCACTGGAGGTGGGCTTTGCGGTTTCAAAGCTCTAAGCAGGCACTGATGGCTCTCACTCTTTCTGCTGCTTGCTGGTTCAGATATGGAGCTCTCAGTGATAATCTAGCACCATGTCTGCCTGGACACTGCCATGTTCCCACCATGAGGATAACGGACTAAACCTCTGAAACTAAGCCAGCTGCAATTAAGTGCTTCCTTTTATGAGTGTTGCCTTGGTCATGGAGTCTCTTCACAGCAGCGGAACACAGACTAAAAAAAGTTCCCAAACTTAATTTTGAATACAGATCATTTATGATGATAATTATAACCACCTGTCAGCTTTCTTTTTGCAAACTGTAGATAATATCTACTCTAAAATGGAGTTTGTATAGGTGATAAATATAATGTTGAAGTAAGTCTGAAAAAACTAGAAAGAACTACAAAAGTATAAGACATTTATAAACCTAATTGGTCATAGGAGATACTTGCTATCTGCATTGTGACAAACTGGATCAGTGGGTAGTAAAGTTGGCAACCACAGAAAATGGAAAAATAAGTTGTTAATTGGTTCTGAACAGTATAAGACTTTTTTTTTCTTAAATACTATAAACTTACAAAAGAATCACCAGTCAGCCCAACTGAGCGCTGAGATGTCAGGAGCAATGGGCCATAGTAATGGCTATTCCTGGTTGTCAACTTGACTATATCTGGAATGAACTACAATCCAGAATTGGAGGGCTCACCTGTGATCCAGAACTTGAGACTGGAAGACAGAAGTTTCTGACCTGGATCTTGACATGAAGATCTTGAGGCATAGTGGCTGTGAAAAGCTGAGGCCCAGGCAAGGTAGTACATGCCTTTAGCTTTTAATCTCAGGAGAATGGGACAAAACAAGTCCCAGATCCAGGTGTGGTGGCACACACCTTTAATCTGGGCCACACCTTCTGCTGGAGACCTACATAAGGACGTTGGAAGAAGGACAATTCAATCTTTTTTACCTGCTTGCATTTAATGGCCAGCACATCTGTTAGAATCTACTTGGACAGAAGACCAGCTGAAACAACAGGCCTCGTGGGACTGAGCAACTACTAGATTCTTGGACTTCTCATTCACAGCTGACCATTGTTGGGGTAGTTAGACTACAGACTGTAAGTCATAACAATAATTTCCCTTAATCTATAGTGACATTCTGTAAATTCCGTGACTCTAGAGAACCCTGACTAATACCCCAATGCAGTCCTTCTGTAGATGTTGGGATTCAGACCGGGGACAAACAGCTGAGGTGCATATTTTACAAACCAATATTCCTCAGTCCCTACCTGTTACAGGGCAAGTCTGGGATACCCCGTCCTCCATGCTGAACCTTTCAGCCCAAAGACTGGGCTTCCCTTCCCCCTGAAGTTTTTTCCTATATAATTCAGACACTTTGTTTTCTCTCTCTCTCTCTCTCTCTCTCTCTCTCTCTCTCTCTCTCTCTCTCTCTCTCTCTCTCTCTCCCTCTCTTCATTTTCTCTCTTCCTGTATGCTCTTTCCCCAAGGCAACTTCCCTGGCCTCCTGTGAATATGTCACTAATGATTCACTCATTGTCCCAATAGGGGATGATTGAATTATTTAACTTGGAGTCTGTTGCAATAGGGTTGCTATGAACATTCTTTTACATAACACTTTAGTAAATGCACATATGAATTAGGGGGTAAACTATGTATCTATATGTTAAATAATTTGCTCTGCATCTTCCCCAAATTCCACTTCCCATACTATTCATTTGTCCGCAGTTAAGATGCTCTGTCTTCATCAGCACTAAGTATTGTTGGTCTTTTTCGTCTTTAGCATTTTGGTGGATTTGGGTTGGTGTAGTTATGAAACCTAAAACTCTAGCACCCCACATGATCATTTCTCCTTTCCTTTCCAGAGGATCAAAGCTGATATGTACCATTTCTAGGCATGTTTTCACAATTCTGTTTAGTTTATTATATATGTATAAATGATGTGCACAATTCTTTGCTTATAATTTTACATATATTTCAGTTTGCCTTTTATTTAACCTCTACATAATATGTTGTGATTGCCTACTTTGATTACTAAAGATTAAATTTATGATTTTTACTATTATATTATATAGATAGTTTATAACTTAAAAAGTTATTAGTGTTATACTTGTGTGTTTTTTCTGTTAGACACCTAGGAAACTGCAGTCTTTGGCTTTGCACATAATTTATTTCCTTCAATATAGCAAGTCCAGGTGTAACAATATGTACTTCCACCAGATTTAATATTTCAGGTTGCCAGGCTTTCAAAACTCTGGTCAATGTGATGGATGCTAATGGCTACTTCTCTGTTGCCGTGATAAAACACCGTGACCAAAGCAACTTATGGAAGGAAGTGTTTATTTGGGCTTATGATTCCAGTGGGGTGGAGTCCATGATGGTGGGGCAGCATGGCAGCATGTGGGGGACACAGTGACTGCAGTGGAAAGCTGGGGGATCACATCTCAAAGGAAAGAAGCAGGGAGAACACCTCTAAATTCTGTTCTCAAGGCCTTCGCTCAGTGACGGGGTCACACCTCCTAACCTCCCCAAACAGCAATAGCAACCAGGCTCAACTGCTCATGTACATAAGCCTGTAACCTCACAGTCCAACATCCACCCATTCTGGTGACAACCTGGATATATTAAATGTAATTAGAATTCTTTGTCCATATTCCTTGTCTATAATTCATTAGGGTTTTCTATGGTGTTCTCTCCAAGTTATTTCTCCTGTATATAAATTTCTTGTCAGTTGGATTGTCAAAACCCTCTCTTTTCATTTGGATTTATAATTTTCTTATATCTATGATGTCTTTGTCATGTAGACGTTTTATGTTTTGAATTCACTGTGTTTCTATTGCTTTTCCTGGCGTGTTTATTTAGGCATTAGTGCTATTTCATCAGAGGGCCCCCTATGTGTTTAGGCATTTGTCCTATTTCATCAGAGGGGTTCCCTTTGTGTTTAGACATTCATCTTATTTAGTCCCCTTTGTGTTTCTTGTGCTGTCTTTGTATTTTTGCTTTGTATATTGAGCTATTTAATTTTAATTTTTAAAAAAATATTTTATGTTTATTTTATATGTGAGTGATTACCTGCATTATTTGTGTACAGTACCCATGAATAACAGAAGAGGGTGGTATATCCTCTGAGACTGGAGTTACAAATGGTTGTGAGCTGCTGTGTGGGTGCTGGGAATTTAACCAAGATTCTTTGGAAGAGCAACAAATTTTCTTAATCACTGAGTAGTCTTTCCAGCCCCTTACCTGGAACTTTTATGCATTGTAAAGGGGATTTCCAATGTCATTTTCCTCTATATGGCTAGTCAACTGGGTCACCATGACAACAGCTCTCCTCTTATTATAATGCTGTGATTCCTATTCTCCAGGGACCCTACTGTCTGTGAGTCTTCTTTAAGCACCATCTATGCAGGTGCACTTGCTTATTTACTTGTGACTGATTCTGTAAAATATTATCTTAATTAACATATTGAAACTTTCAGATACATAATGATATCCTCCTTCTGGTTGGGTTTAAATAGCCTAGGCTTTGTGACTATCCCTTTAAGTATATCATGCCATCAAATTCCATTAAAAATCTGTTGTCGGGGGCTGGTGAGATGGCTCAGCGGGTAAAAGCACCCGACTGCTTTTCCAAAGGTGATAAGTTCAAATCCCAGCATCCACATGGTGGCTCACAGCCATTCGTAACGAGATCTGGCGCCCTCTTCTGGAGTGTCTGAAGACAGCTACAGTGTACTTACATATAATAAATAAAATAAATCTTAAAAAAAATCTGTTGTCATTTGACTTTAATTATTTCTTGGTGTTATTTTATTTCTGTGTAATTTTTATACCTGAATTTGAATTTTTTAGTTTTATACTTGGGGTTTAGACTTATCCTATACATTAAATGAATTAATTATATATTTGGCATATAGATCCCTCCCCTCCTTCAGATTCCATTTTCTTGTTTCTAAAGCACACCATTTGGAGTTCTATTTTTGAGGGTCTGAGCTGTAGAATTCTTTGAATATTTATCCTGTAATTAATAAATGGCCTTCTTCAGAGGTGAGAGTCTATGCAGCTGAGCTGGCTGAAATATATCAGGCTGACCCTAGTCAGCTGTCCAATCTCTTCATTAGTGGTCTACCTCAGGACACACTCTTTCCTTTGGTTGTCCTTATGCAAAACGAATCTCAGAGGCTTACAATTTTCCAGTTCATCTACCCCAAGTCAGCATAACACTGAAGAGATGTATCAGATTCAAAGCCAAGACCTTCACTGACAGTATAATTTAGGTCATCCCTTCCCTCTGTCCGATCTATTACCACACGTTCCATACCTGTTGTTCCCGAATGCTTTCTCAAGCAGACTGCCTCTACTTAATGCTGAGTCGGAGTGTCTTTCCAAGGCAGTTAGTGCCAGAGCTGGTCCATAAAAGATAGGATTTATGACTTGAGTCATGGCAACTTTACTGCTCTGAGGACCTCTTTCTGGTGACAGGCATAAGACAGATAGTCCTTGGCACAAGGTAACAGTGCAGTGGTTAAAATCTTCATCAGTAGTGAACTGGGATGGTATTCTAATAGAAGGTAAGATTCTAATAGGTACAATGTATCAAATACTTGGAAAATATGAGAGAAACAGTGATCTTAAGGACAAGAACAATACCTGATGCTAAGTGATTATTTGAGAACAGAAAAAAAAAAGCCAAAGTGCTTAATTGGATTTTAAAATCTAACAATAAAACAGAGTGGGTTTCTGCTAGGAAATAAAGAGGCTTTTATTCTGCAGTAGGAAGGAACCCCCCCCCCAAAAAAAAAAAAAAAAACCCTTAGAAACCAGAGAAATTCTTAATCATAAGTGTGGCAGAGCTCCAAGGGAGATTAACCATAAAACTCAAGGAGCATAGATGTCCCAGGGTCAGGATGTCAGTCAGACAGAGACTCTGATGCAATAGGCTGGGTTGTGACACTGAGAGTCTTACATTTCCAGTCCTCTTGAATCCTCTGAGCTTGAATGTGGTCCAGTTTTCCAATTAATGGTGGGTGCCTGTGACCATGATGGCCAGCACAGGGATTCGTGGAAGGCACAGGAAGACCTTTGTCTCAGCATGACTCAGCAGCCAGTGTAGGTTAAGACTTGGGGAGTCTGGCCCCCAATTGTTTATTTTACGCAAATTTAAGCACAGGACAATTTGGTGATTATCTGATGATAATTAACTCAATCTCTTGTTTTCAATGAAGCATCACACATCTCCTCAAGGACCTGTAAGCTAAATACAGGTCAGACATGATGATGTGGAAGTTCTTGGTAAAGCTCATATAGATAGTCTATAGATTGACTGGCAAAAACAGGTTTTTGATTGGCTAAGACAAACATATATATGAAAAGGGTCTGAGGAGAATCCCTTGCCTGAAAAGTCTCTGGCCACACAGGTAGCATGAAGGTCACCAGGCTGGAAAGCAGTTCATTGTAGGGATCCTGCCACCACTTGTCCGGCGCTCATCCCGACCAGCAGGAATAAGACACAGGACAATCCAAGTTTCTTCTCAAGGCAGTTTACTTAAGAATACTTGTTGCATGCAATAATAGCTTAAGCTTAATGGTGAATCTCTCTCTTCTGGTCTATCCCCACCGGAAGCAGCCAATTAAACCCTATCCTGGCCACTCACAGAATGCCACTTGGCTCCTGCTCTTATGCCAGGAAATCTCGGGCTTTAGGATCATAGTCTCGGGCTTAGAATCATGTCACTGTTAACACAGTCTAATACCATATTAGGAGATATTTATGCCAGTAAAGCTGATAAGGCTGAGGCAGGCAGCGCCATCTTTAGGGAGCGGCAGCTAGGCTCCCTACAATTCACTACAGCCTTCAGGGTAGATAGCGGTTACTGCCTTCCTTCCCTTGAAGGAACAACCCTGTGAGCTTAGCCTTCCAGGTTCCTCCAGTGCCTATCACTGAGAACAAAGACCTTCATGTCTCCTGTAGTTAATGCTTAATCTTCTCTGTTATTTGGAACCCACACAGATGTCTCCTTAGTCTTTCCCCAGCTCCATCTATACACTAGGCATATGGCTAAGGTTGAGTTAGAACATAAGTTGGCACAAATACTGTAATGAATGGCAAGGGCTATGTGGGCAGTGGTGAGGCTGACGATCTGCAAAAGGCTGAGGAGGCAGGCAGCTGCTAGAGTATGGAGGGGCAATAAGTAAGGATATTGCTCAGTCTGTACAAGTATAAAAACACCGAAGAAGCCAAATGTGGTGGTCCACATCTGTGATCCCAGCCCCTCGGAAGCTGAGACAGGAGTGTAGGCCATACAATAAGACTATAGTGAAGGAGGAGGAGTCATTGTCGTGGTGAAGGGTGGAAGGGAACACATGGAACTTGAAAGCACATGATCAGGGAGATGTTACTATTCCATCGCCAAGCCAGGGTTCCTTCACTTATCTATGTGTTTCATTTTGCCTGTGAGCTTTCTTGGCTCCCTTGTCCTCCTGCTCCCCTCTCTGGCCTCTCCCTCTTCTTTGTTCTTTTTCTCTTCTCTCTCCCTCTCTCCTCTCATGCTTCGTTTATAACTTTCTCTCCTTCATATGTCTCTGGCAGCACTCTCCCTCACATCTACAATAAAATTCTCTCCTTACTCATACCTTGGAGCTGTCATGTCCTCATTTTATACAAAGAGGAGATAAAGAAGAGATGATGTCTGTTGACATTTTGATTAGATATTGTGGTAAATGGGAACGAGAGATTAGGGAACTATAGTCCAGAAGGGGAATCCTGAGAGGCTAGAGTTTAGTGACATAGACTCCTGTTTATGTATCAGCACCCCATCCCCCAAAACCCCACCCAGAAAATCAATAGGAGGGAAAAGGTACATCATTTAATGATCAGTAGTACAAAAACTACAATTAAAAACTGTGACTGATGAGATGGGACTGTTTTATTAAGAGGAATTTGGGAAAAAAAACTGAAAAGGATGACTAACCAAGAGAATACAGAACAGAGGATAGGGTAGGAGCCTAGTAAGCCAAGACATTCAGATTTCATTGACAAAACAGAGCTCTTTTTGGAGAAAAGCTTGAGGTGTGGTTATGAAAGTGAATTCCTAGAGTGTAGCAAAGGTGAAAACAGAAGGGGCTGAAACAAAACAAAACCAACCAAAACCAACCAAAACCAACCAAAACCAACCAAAACTAGTCGTCTTCCATTGGGATGTGAATGTGGTAAAAGACAGAAGATGGCCTTGTTGGACATCAGTGGGAGGAGAAGCCCCTGGCCCTGAGGGTGTTTGATGTGTAGGGGAATGCCAGTGCTGGAAGCCAGGAGTGGGTGGGTGGATAGGGGAGCACCCTCAAAGATGCAGCGGGAGGGGGATGGGATAGGGAGTTTCCGGAGGGGAGACCTGGAAAGGGGAAAGCATTTGAAATGTAAATAAAATAAAAAAAAATGTGGGTGTATATAACACAGCTCCACTCAAGTATAGAAGGTGACAGGCAGTAAGTGATAATCATATGCAGTACTGGGAGTAATGTCAAGGGCTTTCTCCCCAAAGGTAAGGCGGGAGTGAGAGTGGAACATTTACCTTCAGTGTTATTTAAAGCAAACAGTCGTGTTGTGTGGGGAAGCATAGTTAGATTTCAGCCTCAGAGCAGAAGCAGAGAACGTGGGAGGATTTGCTCACAATGGAACAGAATGTACACAGCAGAGGCCAAGCAAGAGACCTCCAAACTCAATGTTGTGAGACTTAAAAAGAAAAGGGAGTGAGGGGCCCTGGGGTCTCTCGTGAGCACGCCTATAATCCTAGCGCTGAGAGACAGAGGCAAGGGAGTCGTGGCTTCAAGGCCAGGCTTCCATTCATTATGACTCAGAAAACAACAACAACAAAAAATAAATATGTGCTATGTGAAGCTTGTCAGGCTCCCAGAAAGGAAAAGGATTTCAGAAGAGTCAGGCAAAAATTGCTAGCATAGTACTTTTTCCCCTCTCAAAATTTTTTGTGGGCTCGTCTTTCTTTTCCTTTTGGACTTTTTATTTCTCTGAGTTAAATAATAAAATCAGAATGACATAGCAGAGGCCTTGAGATCCTGCAGCTCTCTGACCCCTATTTTCTTTGCAACGTTGAAGCCTCTTTCCTCCCTAGCAAGTCCACTTCCGGGAGGGCGGGTCCTCGGGTCCTCCCCCAGGAAGAGGCGGATAGGGGCGGAGCAAGCAGAACCGGGCGGGGCATGCTGGGCTCTTCCGGCAGACGTGTACAACCCGGGCGCTCTGACGTAGCAGGATATCCGGTCTCCCTCCCACTGTTGGAAACGGGCTGTGTCTGCCGTTTTAGCCCGCGGCTCGGCCTCTTCTCCGCGTTCTCGGCCACTGTGGTGAGCGGCGCATCCCCGCGAGGTCGCGCGACGTGGGTGGGTGTCGGGAGAACATGAGGGGCCCTCGGGCTGCTGGCCGGTCGCGAGCCGCGTGGGTCTCCCCGCGCCCCCGCCTTCAGGCCTCCCAGAGCCTGGAACCCAGTGTCGTTCTGCTGTCACCAGGATCCAAGCTTGAGCTGAAAGACATCTCTCCTCGTTGGCACAAACAGAAGCGAGGGAAAAAAAATAGGTCTTAGTGGGTACAGAATGCATCCACGGTCACCCGTGGCCACTCAGCCGCATGCTCCAGACTTCACTTTTAAACACTGACGAAGGCCCCGTGGAGTGGCCAGCATGGTTAACCACTGATTAGCTCTGAAGACTGTCCTGCCCGAAAGGATTGGGCGCCAGAGTGAGAACACAGAAGCCTGGTTGTCTGTGTTGTGGTTTTTCCGAGTGCTGAAAACCAGCTTTGTAAGGTTTGATGTCTGTGTGGGAAACAAACTCCAAAAAGCATCCGACTGGTTAAAACTGTTGCATCTAGGCACGAGGGACAGGCAGCGAAAGCCACTCTAGTTCTTAGTCTCAAGAGAAAATGGGTTTGTTTGCAGTCAGGCCTTGGGTTGCTGGATATTTGTTTAGATACCGTGTAAGTGACAGTGTAATACTGTATGTCGACAGCATTAGGGCTGAGACTGTACAGCTCAAAATGGTTATTTCAACTTGGCACAAAACAAATTCTTTTAGTCATTTCTTACTAACGGTGCATACATAGGTTTTTTGTTTGTTTGTTTGTTTGTTTGTTTTGTTTTTTTTTTGAATGAAGAGAATAGTTAGGGTGAGCAAACAATTACTCTAGCTGTTAGGTTGAGTCCCTTATGCTGTGTGAGAGTTGTTTGGAGGCCCAGAGAAGGGCCTTGGTTTAGGAGACTGCAGCTGGAATAATATGTGTGTAATGTTGCTAATGGATTCAGATGTGCTAAGATGTGTTTAAAATTGAAAGATTGATTTAATATTTAAGGAAAGTATAAATGCTGTGTGTGTGACTGAATGCGTCAATTATAGCTTTTCTGTTTTCTTGTTTAGAAAGAAGGGAACATGCCTAAAAAAAAGACTGGTGCGAGGAAGAAGGCAGAGAACCGCCGAGAACGCGAGAAACAACTGCGGGCATCAAGAAGTACTGTCGACCTAGCCAAACACCCGTGTAATGCTTCAATGGTGAGAGCTTTTTAAGGCAATGGCTGGTGGTTGAATGGAGGACTGTATAGTACCTATCATATATAAGTACCTGTGCTCACTACCTGAAGAACCTGTTAGAGACGTCCTCAGTATTTTACTGAGTAACAATGTTTTTTTTTTTTTTATTGTTGTTAGAGTATGTATTATCAAGCCTGGTGTATCATAAATTAATTACTGGTGACAATAGATGTTGAAGGCGAATGGGTGACAGGAACTGAGTGGGAGGCTCCAGCTTTTTTTATATATTCTTTAGCTCAGTTTTCATCATTTTCTCCTAGTCAGTCTCCATTCACTGAGTACCCAACTTTTAGACATGTCTCATGTTCTTAGCTAATTTGCCTACGCTAAGCTGGCTAGTCTTGAGAAAGTCAGATCGTTTTAAAATAGTTCATTTTCATGACTTAATTTAGCAAATGTTTATCATTCAGGGGACTGAGTGTTCTGCCTGGGACTCTGGACGCACCAATAATGGCAGATGATGGCAGGTGGCGTGCCTCCCTCTTTTGTATGTTTATAGGATTCCTAGTGTGTACTATGTAGGACTCATTTGTTTATGAATGACAGAAACACAGTTTAATTTAGGGAAAGGCACCTCACTACAGTAGTCCCTCTAAGTAGTGGGAAGAAGAAAGGATCTAAGACCTGGGGACAGCTAGGCCTTGGGCCGCCCTCTGCTCTTGTTTCTTTGGCTCCTTCTGCCCCTGAGGATTACAGTGCTTTATTTTTTCAGCATCTTGGTTCCTGGTTGCGTGCTTATATCACATCTCGTATTGTGGAGGTCACAGACAAAGATTTCTCATAGGTTGGGCTCCTGTCCTTTTTTGTCGCATGACTGATTTATGGTGTACAGGTCAGATGTCATGGTACAGATGTGACAGAGGGGACTGTGTTGTGAATGTCAGGTTCTTTTGAGAAAAGGGGAGAGTGCTGGCAGACAAGACAGTGACTGGCGTGCATAAGTGCACGTCATGGAGTAGATCTTGGTATTTCAGTAAAGGGGAAGGAGCAGAGTAAATGAGGCCTGGGGAGAAGAGGCTGGGACATGCTGGGGAAAGGCTGAGCAGCGGTGCCTTGGCTCCAGAGAGTAACAGACTGGAGAGCTTCGAAAGTCCCACTTAAATGGGCATACTGTGATCTTTAGTATTTCCTGTCCTTTATTTCTAGTACCCACGCAATATTGGCAGATTGGATGTTTTTTAATTAAAATAGAAAATTGAGCAGGGATTTGTCTGTTTTCTGTAGTTTTTGGTTTCTTTAAAACAACCAAAAGGGAATCTAGTATATTTAATTTTTTTTTGTAATATGGCTTTTTTTCCATCATTGATCACAGAGTATAAGTTTTTTGTTTACTTTTGCTAGTGGAGTATGTACAATAGCTTGTACACATAGGCTGGGCTGGAATTGGGATATAGAACCTCTTATAGTTTAATTTGGGAAACAAAATAGTCTTTATGATATAAGTAAATGTTCCATTTTCAGCTATCAGAAAATTAATGTTATGCTTTAAATTTTACAGGAATGCGACAAATGTCAGAGGTAAATTTTTTTGTTCTTTCTGTATGAAATTGTCCTTGTGTGTTTTCTGTTGCTGTGATATAACACTTGGGGCGGAAAGGGTTCAATCCATCTTACATAGATGAGGGAAGCCACGGCAGGAGTGCAAGGCTAGAACCTTGGGGCTGGAACTGGTGCAGAGATGGTGGAGGAATGCTGCTTACTGGCTTGCTCCAGACTCAGGTTTAGCTACCCTTCTTACATAAGCCAGGACTACCTGCCAGGGTGGCAGTGCCCACGGTACAGTAGGCCCTCCTCCACCAAGTAGCAGTTGAGGAAATGTTCTGCAGACACTGGCCGTGGTCCAGTCTGGTGGAGGCAGTTCCTCCGTTGAGGCTCCCTCTTCTCAGAGACTCTAGTTTATATCAAGTTCATTGAAAACTAACTAGCTCAGGGATAAATTAGTCTCATCCTTTATCTGAAATTGACCCTATTTAAAATTTTTGTTTTACATGACAAGGCGGCAGAAGAATAGAGCATTTTGCTATTTTTGTAATTCTGTTCAGAAGTTACCAATTTGTGCACAGTGTGGTAAGTATACAATCATGAAGGCATGTCTTTATCAATCAGATGTTTGTGTGGCAGCTACCAAGTATAGGTGGAGCTATTTCCCTAAATTCTAAATAAAACTGAGTGGTGTTTCCTAGAGAAGAAAAACTGGTGTTTCCTAAGAGCCTCCATGGGCTCTTAGTCTGCTAACACATCTGTCAGAAAGCACACTTACACTAAGACTGTGGCAGGTTTGCCATGTCTCTCTTATCTTGTGATTTCTGCTGTCTTCATGGGGACCTGGCTTAGGAACCTAATCTACTTCACTCCAGATTTACCTTAAGCTTTTCTGCTCAAACAAGTCATATTCTTTCTACTTAGGATGGGATGTTTTCAGTGGAACCTTTGGGGGTGCCATTGATATGTGCTTGTACAGAGCTGCAGGTTAGTGGTTAGGGCTACATATGGAATATTTCTAGTGTAGTTCTAGTTTTCCAGGAGTTGTTTATTCAGTTCTACAGCTAGTGGAGAAGAGAGACTCAACTTGCTATAGTAAATGCAAGTGGATGTCAGCTGAGAGACAAGCTTGTGGGCAGGGAGAAGGCAGTCCCTGCATGTTCAGTGTCTTCGGTTTGGACTTTAGAAAGTTGTGTACGGATGCATTTTCCATCGCAGCCTTGCACTTTGTGTTAGACATGGAACAGCTGGGTAGCTACTGCCCTGTGCCCACTTTTTCTTTCTTTTCCTGTTACCTAACTGCTTCTCAGGAAACACGATGCTGGTAAACCAAGCATCTTCTGTTTGTCTTGTGTTCCACTCTGTAGTCTGATGGGCAGTTAATATGTCATCACTAGTCTTGACATACTGTCTGATAAGCAGATTCCTGGCCAGATTGGGCTTGGTAATTTGTAGGTGAGCACTTTTTAGGCTCCATGGTGATTTTTACATATGAATAAACTTAAGTGCAGCAATTAGGCTCTGTAACCATTCACTGTGCCTTTTGATAGTATGTGGCAAGAAATATCTCCCATGTCCGAGCCAGGCAGTTTGTATTGTGGTTTATGAATATAAAATTCATTTTAAAGTGTGTTCTTGCAATGTTTTAATTCACTTGACATTCATAAGATTTGAAACTACCAAAATGATCATCGGATTACAATGTATAGCCTGGAACTTCTGCTTTTTTTACAAGCATGAATTAGCATGTTCCATATAAATTATATTGTGTAACAACTTTTGTGGATTAACACATTTCTAATCTCTCAAGATCTGACTAAGGTAATGAGATATATATATCTGTAATTTTTTTGTTTATGTAAGTGGGAAAATAACTCCTTTCATTTAAAAAATTTTAAAAACATTATTTCCATAGGCACTTGAGTTAGATCAAAGAGGAACTAGTGAACACTTTTTGTATGTACTGATTTGCAGGGCTAATAGTGTATATGTACGTTCTTTTTAACCAGGAAAAACAAAGTGTATGATGAAGTCTTCAGACTGTGTCATCAAGCATGCTGGCGTGTACAGTACTGGCCTTGCTATGGTGGTAAGCTGCTTTTTCATTTCTTAGTGTAGTAGGTTTCCAAGGATAAGATTAAGTCATTTTAACCCATATTTTAATCTGTTTTAAAAATAAGTGTTAACTAATTCCTAGAGAAGTTCATAAACTGTGCCAACAGGGGAGTGACTTTTGCTCATATCTTTATGCTGAGATAATGCTGGTTTTGAGCTTCCTGCACAGGTTGTCTGCATTGTGTCAAAGTTGCCATGATTTCTATGTGCAACTGCCCCATTGTGTCTGAGCGCACTCTTATTTCCCCATTGTCCTCTACCATCTCTGCCTCTCACACCCTGGCTTTGTTAGAGATCCCTGATCCTTGGAGAGAGGGCTGTGTTGTAGACATCTTTCTATATGTTAATTACCATGTATTGTAAGGAAAGAAGCTCCTAATGAGGAGACGTGCTGATCTGTGTATACAGCAATAAGTCATTAAGAGTCTCTAATTCTGCCTTTAATCCCAGCACTGGAGAGGCAGAGACAGGTGGATTTCTGAATTCGAGGCCAACCTGGTCTACAGAGTGAGTTCCAGGACAGCCAGAGCTATACAGAGAAACCCTGTCTCAGAAAAACAAAAAAAAACCCCAAAACCAAAACAAAACAAAAAAACCAAAAAAAAGAGTCTCTAATTCTATGTCGGTTTAGCAGAATAATAGTAATGTGACCTATGACTGATGGAGCCACAGGTTCTTGGTCCTGATAATAGTGCCAGGCATGAGGTACATCTTCTGGAGGAGGCCTTAAATCAGTTCCCAAACGTCCATGCCACTGTTGTATCGGGGCATATCTTTTTAAGAGGTCACGGCTGTAGCTTATAGGATTTTCATCTGGGTAAGGTTGATGATCACTTTCTCCTCCAGCAGAGTGCATAGCACTGTCTAGCACTATGAGAGCTAGCCAGGAGGAATGAAGCTTGTAGTATCACCCCAGCCCAATAACGGTGCTTTCTGTGTGATTTTAGTTGCCTATCCAAATAAAGGAACCGTGTGCCTTTCTAAAATATTAAACAGACTAAACAAAATAAATTGCCTGGATTTGTAAGACCTTCATTAACATTCAAGCCTTTTGGTTAAATAAAGTTCAAAAGAATTTAAGGTTTAAATATTAAATCTGATTTAAAAAGTATATATTAGTTATATATTACTTTGATAGGATTTTATAAGGAATTTTAGTGTCATAAATAAAGATAGGTGGATTATTTGATATATTTTGTTCTTTTTCACTAGAAGATAGTATTTTAAGTATGAGCTGTGGTTTTGCTATATTCTGCAGTGTTATTTATTATACTTCATGTCCCAATTACATCCTTTGAGGAAAATAATACTGTTTTGTTTTGCTTTATGTTCATGAGCACTCTGTGTATACACCCACATGCCAAAGGAGGGCATCAGATCCTAGTATAGATAGTTATGAGCTAACATGTGGTTGCTGGGATTTAAACTGGGACCTTTGGAAGAGCAGACAGTGCTCTTAACCTCTGAGCCATCTTTCCAGCCCGAGTAATAGTAGTTTTATGTGTATTGTTTATGGTAATTTTCCTAACCTGGATTTTCCCTGGGATAGAACTTTGTTCCCAGGCACGAGTCCTTTGCCTGCTCTTTCTTTCCGTGCTGATAACCGCTTGCTACCCTTCCATGTCCTTGTGTGGGGTGAGCAGGAAGGCAACTGAACCATCCTTCGGTGTTTTCCCTGAGCCCTTTGCTGTGTGTTGTGAGTTATGTGCCTTAACATCTTCTGGATTGCGTAGTTGAGAGCCCCTGTCTTTATTGCTAGATTCCTAGCTGATGGAGGAGAGATAGATGGAATGTCTCCGACATGTGATCTCACAAGTCAGAATGAGTAGCCCCTACTTGCTGTTTTGGCCCTTTGTTTTGTAATAGCCTTAGTGGTTGCAGTGGTCCTGTGGTAGCTGATCTGGAACTCTTGCTTCTTTGTTGCAGGGTGCAATATGTGACTTCTGCGAAGCTTGGGTTTGCCATGGGAGGAAGTGTCTTAGCACCCATGCCTGTGCCTGCCCACTCACAGATGCAGAGTGTGTGGAATGTGAGCGAGGGGTATGGGACCATGGTGAGTGATTAGGTGCAAACGTGTCTTAGTTATGAGTAAATGCTCGCTTGCTCACTCTCTCCACATAGATACTTTCAGATCTTTAACCTCTGGTACAGTTTCAGCAGTTTGGTTGGACAGGGATTGTCCCAGCAGTATTAGAAAGTGCTGGTGCTAGTTACCCAGGCAGGTAGAGAGGGCAATTTGCGGGAGGAGCCTGTTCCTGTTCTGTAAAGTTGGCTGGCTGCAGAGAATGGAGACCCACAGTTTAATGGTTCAATTTGAAGTACATCAGTGGTTCTCTTTTAGCTGCTGCTACACAGTTTTGATGTACTTCTGAGTTTAGTTGCTGTCTTTGACATGTTATATGGATAAGGATTTTAAAGTTACTAAGTTTGCCATATTACACTTGTGGGTTTTATTTTAATCTCACAGGAGGAAGAATATTCAGCTGTTCGTTTTGTCACAATTTTCTCTGTGAAGATGACCAGTTTGAGCACCAAGCCAGCTGCCAAGTCTTAGAAGCAGAAACATTTAAATGTAAGTTCTTTTGCTAGCTGATCTTGTACCTAGGATTCTGAACAGTGAAAATGTGAAACTTTTAAATTAAAAGGAATAATTTTTTTTAATGCTACCTCTTAGTGTGTTGTATGGTATGTGTATATTTTGTTTATGGGGGAAAAAAACCTCCAAACTTTAGCACTGGATTTTTCTCTGGGGATAATAGTGGTATACCGGATGAGCCCTTCTTCATTTTGTGGCCTTGATCAGACATTTTTGTTCTTGTAACATTCCTGGTCCTGTGCACCAGCTGGCATTTTCACCTTCAGGTTTCCTGTACCAACCAAGGTCAGCATATCTTACCCTTTCTCATTGCCTTTAAGTATGAGATCCCACTCCTAGTTCATCTCTAGCAGGGCAGGGACTTGGTCTTCTTCCCTGGAGAGCTCATCTTACTTTTGGGTTGGGTATCTGAGCTCAGTATTTAACCTCCACTCATAATCCTGCATTTTCTAGTTGAGAACCAATGTTACTAATTGGATTAATAATAATAGTACTAGAATTATCTGTGTAGATAATTTCAAAAAGCTATTGAAATGAAAATATGCATAAAGTATTTATTGACCCTCATTAAATAGTAGTTACCATCCTAGAGAAAAGACTGATGTTCTCAGTTACTTCCATTGTATGGTTCTTATCTGAGATATGTACTGTACATTGTATATATATCAAATTCAGTATTTACACAGAAATTTCCACGAGTTTTTAAAGCACATTGCATTAGATGCTGCCCTACCCCCATTTTAGGCTTTGGCAGAATGTATAGGACAAAAATAAAGTTACCTGTGGAGGAAGCCTGGGTGCTATGTGTGTTTTATAGTACTTGAACCATGCAGGCCAGCAGCTGACTGGTTCACTGTGAGTCAGTTGAGTGAGCATTCACCGATATAAGAAGTGTCAGAAATAAATATGCGAGGCCGAGGAACTGACAGGATGTTAAGACAAGTCTTGTCTCCCACAGGTGTTTCCTGCAATCGACTTGGCCAGCATTCCTGTCTCCGCTGTAAGGTGTGTCTGCTTACTGTCTCATTTAGACTTTGATTTGAATCTCTACTCTTGCTTCAGCTCTTGGATACTAATAGCTAATATATGTGGAACTTAGAACTTATGTAGCTTTTTCTTTTGTTTTCTTTAATTAATGAGCTAGTTAATTAATTGACACTAGGTCTTGCTGTGAGGTCTGGGCTGTCCTTGAATTCACAGTAATTCTTCTGCTTTTGCTTCCTGAGTTTTAGGGTTTCTGACCTGAAATGCCATACCTGACTTATTCTTTTAGCTTTCAGATTGTGGCATGGCAGTTGTTAACTTAGTGGCTTTCCACTTTTCTTGTAATAGTTACCTCTATTACATGCCCCCATGGTTGGGCCCAGCTTAGTGTTTCTTATGCTTCATATTTGTGGAGAACATTGTGAGCCCTGGGGCTGTGAATTTAGTTGTACCTGCTTAGAAGAGTATTCATGGTGAAGATTTCTATAATGTTTCCTTTGGCTATCACCTAACAGTATTTTTGTTGTTCGAAGATCACTAGATAGATAACTCATTTATCTCAGAAATACTTCTCTTCTTTGTAACCTTTCTTGTTCATGTCCCGTCTTATTTCTCTCCCACTTCTGTGTGAGTGCTACAGAATGCCTTTCAGTTTGTCAGCAGAGCTTCTCCTGGAGAGACTTTATCATTCATTGTGCTATTTTCTGCTGCTTAGAGCATGTCTGTCTGTTTTTGCTTACTCTACCCTATTGACCTTGCTATGTCAGCTCAGACTCAATGTTGTTTAGTGGCCCCTCTCTTTTTTCTCAATATCTAGGACTTTGAAATTGCCTCTCCTCCCCTTAGTTGTGTGATGGTGTACTCTGAAGGTGAAGTACCCACTGTTTTGTTATCAAAAACATCAAATATAAACAAGTCGATAGGCCACTTTCTATGTCATCATCTGTATCAGCGTCTGCCTTGTGTTAGGACCTGTTTGAGAAGAGTCCTGGCAAAAACCCTTTTCCCTTTAAGAAATTTAAATCAAGAGCAATCCCAGTACAATTCTTAACTCTTCCTTAATCAAAACTACCTTCAAATTTTCTTGCAGTATTGGATAGTATAGTTTTATATCTTACATTAAATACTGCCTTATTTCTGCTTTCCTTGTATAGGCTTGTTTCTGTGATGAACACACAAGGAGCAAAGTGTTTAAGCAAGAAAAAGGAAAACAGCCTCCTTGCCCTAAATGTGGGCATGAAACACAAGAGACAAAGGATCTTAGCATGTCAAGTAAGACTTCCTGTAGGATACCAATGCAGTGGTTGGCTTTCATGCTTAGACTACATTTATCTTTTTTTCTACTTTGTGTGTGTGTTTGTGTGTTGTGTGTGTATACACATACATACATATTTATGAGCTCTGCTTTTTGAAAAAATGTATTGCTTATAAGCAAGTGGGTTTTATAGCTTTGAAAAATGAGTGGTCCTGTGGGATGCCTGAGCACTGGTCCTGGCTGATGGTGTGGGTGTGACTCTTTTGCAGCACGCTCCTTGAAATTTGGCAGGCAGACTGGAGGAGAAGAAGGAGATGGAGCCTCTGGGTACGATGCTTACTGGAAGAACCTGTCATCGGACAAGTATGGAGATACTGGATACCATGATGATGATGAGGAGGAGGATGAAGCAGAGGATGAAGAGGAAGAAGATGGGAAGGACTCAGATGCCGAGTCATCAGATCTGTTCAATAACTTGAATTTAGGAAGGACCTATGCTAGTGGCTATGCTCACTACGAGGAGCAGGAGAACTAGGAGCTGCCCCTTGTTGGCACTTGTGCGAAGAGCAGGCTGAATCATGAGGATGCTCAGACGTACCCTCCCTTGCCTTGTCCAAAAGGCTAGTCACACTAGGCTCAGGGGAGGTTCTAGCAGTTTTATAGGGACTGTAATGTGAACTTGTAGTGTACGTAAAATGAGCTAAACGTAAGACAAATGGAGTATCATGGATTGGATTATTACTGAGTTCAATAATCTGGTGGGTTTTGCCGGCTAGAAACATAATAAAATACATGATAAAGGAATAGGAAGGAAATATATTTATTTGAAATTAAATTACCATCTTTATTAAAGGCACTGCTTATAAATTCATGTCTCTGATTTTACAAAGTGTAACAGGTAAACTTACCATATTTTTTTTATTTCAATCCATACAATGAGAGTCATGTTCAGTTTTTCACTGACTTCATGCTGTGTAATATTCACGTCTGCATTAGTGGTTGCCATGGTCACTGTTTTCTTACAATATATGTCCAGTGCTTGTTACAGTCTCACAGAAATCTAGCTATTTTCATCCACTTAATGGCAGGACTAGTGTTGCTCATGCTTCACCCAGAGAAGCTCACTTTAAAATAAATTTAGTATTATACTTGAGTACTTTTGATCCTGAGTTCTTGTTTTATCAACTTATTTTTGAAAACATTTAAGTATTTTTCTATAAACTAATGAGTTTTGATCTAATGTTGGTATAGTAATCTGAGATGAGTTAAGTGCCACAAAGATAAGTAGTGTAGGCCCGTCTTCAGTGATAAATGGAGACCTGACAGTCGGGGCATAGGTGTCTGCTTCCTCCTGGTATTAGTAGTGACTTAGGATATTGCACTTACTGGTCAGCTCAGCTTCTGCTGCTGTGACAGTATCTTTTTACCAGAGCAACTCAGGAAAAGGGCTTATTTTGGCTTCCGGTTCCAGAAGGATTTTAGTTTGTCATGGCAGAGAAGGTGTGGTGGTAGGAGCATAGAGCAGTTTGTCATATTTCATCAATAGTCAGGAAGCAAAACAGGAAATGGGATGGGCCTGTAAGGCCTTAAGGTCCACAGGGATGTACCAAGGGCCTTTCCAAATAGTATCACCAGCTGCGACTAAATTCAAACACAAGAGTCTAGGGGATTTTATGTGGAAACCATAATCTTAGTCGAAGGGAGAACATTGGACTGCTGAATTAGGGGTATTTGGAGAAATTTGGGTGACAATTTCTAGATCATCATTTTTGTACGAACAGCAGAGGTACAAAGGACATGAGGTATGCATGGAAGCAAGAGGACCTCTGGCTTTAGAGGAAAAGGCTTTTTGTGTCTTCCAGTCCAGAGGAGTGTCACACGCAAGTCAGGGCACTCTGGAAAACCTGAGCACCCTGACAGGTGAGACTGAGGAGTGGGTGCTGTAGATCTTTAAGGATGCAGAGGCGTTCCCAGAGATCATGGTCTTTTTTTTTTTTTAGTGTTTTCTCTTATTTATTCAGTCCAGAAACATAGCCCATTGCCAATATTCATGATGAGTCTTACCACATTATTTTATATGATCTGGATAATCCCCCACATACATGCCCAAAGATGCACCTCCTAGGTAATTTCAAATCCAGTCAAGTTGACAGTGAAAATTAACCATCACAGCTACTGTTAAGAAAAGTTGTAGTCTTTCCTATCTTATCATTTCCAGGAATCAGACACTAAAATGTAATATACACTTACACACATTGACCCTGTTGAGCTCTCTATGTTGCATGCAGGGTATATCAACAAGGCATTTCATTTCCCAGAGTTACTTACTGAGGCTAATGAGGGAAAATTGACTCAAGATATTATTATATACTGATTGACACTTGTTCATTTTCTATGAAATATTGTCTCAACATATAAATAATCTACATATTGATGACTTTTTTTTTCAACTTTTATTAGATATTTTCTTCATTTACATTTCAAGTGTTATCCAGAAAGTCCCCTATATCCTCCCCCCTCCCGGCCCTGTTACCCTACCCACCCGCTCCCACCCCCTGGCCCCGGCGTTCCCCTGTATTGGGGCATATAAAGTCTGCATAACCAAGGGGCCTCTCTTCCCACTGATGGCCAACTANAATCTGCCACCCCAATAAAAGTCCCTAAGGTTCTATATTTGCGTTGGTTTTCTAGTAATTTACCAGTGGAGAAAAGACCAAAGTTTATTTAAAAAAAAAAAAGCCTTTCAAGAACTAGTATCTGTACCAATATTGATACTCAAACTGTCTCAGTAAGTGTGGCATCACAGATGGAGGACTTTTTGCTAAATTTAAACTTGTTTTTTTTTTTTTTTTTAAACTGGATTTGTAGAATTGAGTAGAGGCCCCTAAAACTGACTGTTAGTTTTGTATCATTCTAACAAAATACCTGAGATACTCCATTGATGAGAGGAAAGGCTTCTTCTGGCTCATGGTTTTAGAGGTTCTGATTAATGGATGGGTTGCCTTGTTGCTTTCCGGTCTGCAGAGAGGCAGAATATCATGGTGAGCATGTATGGTTGAGCAAAACCTCAACTCAGGACCCGGAAGCAAAGAGAGAAAGGAGTTGAGATCATACTTTATTCTTCAAGGCTACTTTCTCAATGACATAAAGACTTATCCTAAAAGATTCTGCTATCCTGAAAAGTACCACCCCAAGAGACAAGCACATGGGCCTTTGGGAGATATATGGTATCCAAATTATAGAACTATTCTCATATGCCCTCTTCACTGTAGACAAGGATAATAAACAATATGTCACTAAGAGTGATGGCAAAGCGTGGTGTTTCTTTGAGGGATAAGGATGCAGAGATAGTGGTCTTCATATCTACATATCTGTACCTAGAATTTTGTGTCCTCAGGAGGAGACCTTGGGCAGAGGACCCAGTAGATGCCCTTTTTATTACAAACCATGCCTACCACTTCAGTATTTGTAGCTCTTTATGTTCAGGATGTAAAAGACAGCCAAGAACTCAGTGTCTTGGAAGGGATGAATGACTAACCACCAGAAGGAAACACAGACCTGGTGGAGGAATTTGAGAGTGTCCCAGGGGATTCTTGGGCTTTCTGAGGATGCCTGTGAATAGCCACAGGTGCACATGGCCAAGGTATTCATGTGTGAAAGGCATAATGCTTAGCTCCTATGCAGATGAAGGCTTGAGTCATGGTACCAGGTAAGCCACCAAAATCAACTGACGTGGGAGCCACAGGGCAGCTTCTGGGTTGTCTGCAGCTGCTGAGTGCTGTTTTGAATGAATGTAATGTAGTGTTCAGATGACATGTTTTTGGCTCAACATGGCCCAACTCTTGACAAATAACTATTTAGTTAATATCCTTATCCAGGATCTAATCACAGTCCCTGAAGTACATGAGAAAATATATTTTACTCCTGCATTTTGTGTCTAGTTTGGCAAACTTTTCCTGGAATATTGTATTGATGTGATGAGTTTGAAATATTGTATTGCTGTATTTGAGGATAACCGTCATTACTCACCCATACCTCTGCTCCTACCGAATATATTAGTCCATTTCAGAAAGTGCATAGAGCAAATAATAGCAATGGGCACTGTGGTGCTCCAGGGATGACCCTGGCTACTTATTTGCCTAATGAGAACTATTCAAAAGACAGAACAATATGTCAAGTTCTAATCATATTTTGTGGGATCAGAAACACTGCCGTGATAAATCAGACATTGAAAATTCTTTAGAAGGATTTAGAACAAAAACAATGTACATTTATGCAAGGGGCTTTTGCTAAAGAGATTTTGTGAAATGGCAAAGTAATATACTATGTGCCATGGCTAACTCATAATCTAACGTGTGCAGCAAAGAACTGCATTTTTACTTTAAGCCAAAGTAAAGGTTCAGTTAGCATTTGCCACACTCCTATTGCCAGCTAAGCCCCACCTCCTCCTGACATTTCTTCCAGCTGAGCCCCACCCCCAGGAGGTGTTGCTATGGGAAGCAACATCAACAGAAGAGGAACAGGTGTTTACACACACCAGCCCCTGCTGGTGTTTCACCATGTCCAACAACAATAAGTAAATCTAAAATGCGTTTCCTAAACTCACAACTCCCTTTAAAGACCTGCTGTGGGGACTACATACTTCTTAGTCACTTGTTCCAGTCAGTATTTTTGAGAAGACATTTGTATTTTGTAGACATTACCGTAATTTTTATTCTAAATCGATAATTCCATTCCATTCAGCTCTATTTGCTCAAAATGACTCTTGGCTTTTTCAGAAATGAAGTATAATAATGTTTGAAGAGTTGAGATTTGTAATCTTTTGAAGACAGTAGTGTTGAATTATGAAAGGGAGTTTTTTTTTCCCAGTGCTTGTGTCATTTTTTTGTATATTTTTACACTCCGTATTTTATCTCCCTCCCCTATCCACCCTCTGACTGCTCCACATCCCACACCTCCTCCCCACCCCACCCCATCTCCACTGGATGCCCCCACCCCCACCCCACCTGACCTCTAAATTCCCTGGGGCCTCCAGTCTCTTGAGGGCTAGGTGCCAATAGATTTTTTTTTTTCGTGAAATAACTGATGTTTATATGCATTTTGCTGGCTTATATTTTAAAAATCAATGATCAAATAATGTATCAAATCCTGCATTTGTGACTTATTATTATTATTATTTTTAGATAAGCTCTCTTGCAGCCATGGCTGACTCTTTGAGCTTGAAAATCTGCTTCCACATTTCAGGCTCAGGGGTTATGGGTATGGGCCACCATGCTATAGTGATTTGCTACTTTTTTGTTTTTGAACTTTAAACAAAATTTTATTACACAAAGGTTGTCACATAATTGGATACTTGACTGCTTTGTACACAATCATTCCCACCCTCCACAGAAAGGCTGTTTCTGAACTTCTCATGTGGTGACACAGCACTACAGTCCTGATGCTAACAGAACAGTAGAGATGCCTCAGTGATTTAAGTTGAAAGCAGGACACTGGTATACAGCTCTTGCACCAAGTATCAGGAATGTACAAATGTCTTTATTCAAAAATACAAAATAAATTATCTGTAGGCATGGACAATGACATCAGTAAAACATTTATATATTGTCAGAGGAAACCAGTAACTGATGGCTACAGTGATCAGCCAACCTTCTCTTCAGTCATTTTCTCCAGGTAACTTCTCTGAAGTTATTGGTGAGGAGCCTGCCTTGAACTTCCTGTCAGAATTCATTGATAAGGGCAAAGCACTATTCTAGGAGTTAGAACATGGCACCTCCCATACCCCCTCCAATTCCACCCATTGCACCCATCCCAAGTCCTTCTCTTTTTTAGGAATTTCTGTTACTACAGCTTTGGCTGTAGTTAGCAAGGAGGCCACCCCAGCAGCATCCAGTAAGGCAGTTCTTACAACATTTGTTGGATCAGCAGTTCCCTTTTCCACCATGTTCACAAAATCTCCAAGCATGACGTCATAATCAACTTCTGAGGAACTCTGCAGAATTTTCTCAACTATCAAAGATCCTTCAATACCTGCATTCTTAGCAATCATCATCACAGGAACTTTGAGGGTTCTTTTAATAATTTCTATACCTATTTTCTGATCTTCATTAGCAGGCTTTAATGAATCCAAGGCTGGGATGCACCGAAGCAGAGCTCAGTCCCCTCCTAGAACAATGCCTTCTTCAACAGCTGCTCTTGCAGCATTGAGAGCATTTGTAACTTTGTCTTTCTTCTCATTCACTTCAAGATCACTTATCCCTCCAATCTTTAACATAGCTACTCCACCTGAAAGTTTAGCAAGTCGCTCGTTCAGCTTTTCCTTTTCATATTCACTAGTTGTGATGTCTAGCTGCTCAGTGATTACTTGAATATGTTTTTCAATGTGAACTTTGTCACCTTTTCCTTTCAAAAGCTTGGCATCATCTTTGGTGACAATGACCTCTCCAACTTTTCCTAAGTCATGAGCTTAAACATCTTCAAGATTTAGATTCAACCCCTCTTCTACAAACACCGTACCACCAGTAGCAATAGCCATATCTTTAAGCTGGTTCTTCCTATTATCCCTAAACCCTGGAGCTTTGACTGCTACAACCTGAAGACCAACTTTTAGCCTGTTCTAAACCCTTGCGCTTAGAGCTTCTCCATCAACATCTTCAGTGATTATGAGCAAGGGCTTCTGATGAGCATTAGCAATTTCAAAAGCAGGTACAATGGACTGAATACTAGAAATTTTCATTCAACAAAACATAGGCATCTTGGAATTCACATGTTTGACCTTTTGATGTATTAATAAAATATGGGGATTTATATCCTCTCTCAAACTTCATGCCTTCAATAATTTTTAGCTCATCATTCAGGGTTTTTCCATCCTTCACTGTGATGACACCTTTCTTCCAACCTTTGTCATTACATCAGAAACGATGTTCCCAATGTCTTTGCACCTATTTGCAGAAATTGTAGCAACCTGGGCAATTTCTTCAGGGGTTGTCACAGGTTTAGATTGTTTCATAAGTTCAGCAATTACAGCATTGGCAGCCAACATCACACCTCTCCGGATTTCCACTGGATTAGCCCCTTTGTTGATCTTCTCCAAGCCCTCCTTGGCAATAGAGCGTGCCAGAACAGAGGCAGTGTGGTGCCATCCCCAGCCTCTTCGTTTGTGTTATTGGCAACAACCTTAACAAGTCTTGTTCTGATATTTTTGTATTTATCCTCTAAATCAATTGACTTTGGGACAGTGATCCCCATCTTTTGTTACTTTGGGATTTCCCAACTCTGTTTGATAATCACTGTTCTTCCCTTGGGCCCATTGTGACAGCTACAACATTGGCTAAAAAGGTCTACATCTTGAAGCATTAAAGCTTGAGCATTCGCACCAAATTTTACATCTTTGGCATAGGCTTGAGTGAGAAGAGGAGCTAGTGCCAGGGACACTGGTCTCATCTGGTGAAGAACTGTGTGTAGTCCAAGCATTTCTGCAGGGTGGCATTGGGAGACCATGAGTTGAGGCAGGCAGTCTGTGGTGAGTGAGGGAGATTTGCACTTCTAAGATATTAATGTCATTTCCTAAATTCTCTCATTCATAAAGAAGGTGTGGTGGTTTGAATATGCTTCACCCAGAGAGTGGCACTATTCTGAGGTGTTTGTTGGAGGAAGTGGGAGTGGGCTTTGAGGCTCCTATGCTCAGACTCCACCTAGTGTGGAATGAGAGTCTCCTTCTGGCTGCCTTTGCATCAAGATGTAGGACACTCAGCTCCTTCTCCAGCACCATGTCTGCCTGGATGCTTCCATGCTTCCCACCATGGTGATAATGGACTGAACCTCTGAAACTTTAATCCAGCCCCAACGAAATGTCTTTCTTTATAAGAGTTGCTATGGTCATGCTATCTGTTCACAGCAGTAAAACCCTAACTAAGATAGAGGGGACAACAGAAAACTTTTTTTTTCTCTTTATTAGATATTTTCTTCATTTACATTTCAAGTGTTATCCAGAAATTTCCCCTTACCCTCCCCCCTCCCCCCCCCGCCCCCCCACCCCCCCCCCCCCCCCCCCCATAATGGCCCTGGCGTTCCCCTGTTCTGGGGCATATAAAGTCTGTATGACCAAGGGGCCTCTCCTCCTAATGATGGCCAACTAGGCCATCTTCTTCCACATATGCAGCTAGAGACATGAGCGCAGGGGGAACTAGTTAGTTCATGTTATTCTTCCACCTATAGGGTTGAAGACCCCTTCAGCTCCTTGGGTACTTTCTCTAGCTCCTTCCTTGGGAGTCCTGTGTTCCAACTAATAGCTGACTGTGAGCAACCACTTCCATGTTTGCCAGGCACTGGTATAGCCTCCTACGAGACAGCTATATCAGGTCCCTTTCAGCATTATCTTGCTGGCATATGCAATACTGTTTATTTTGGTGGCTGATTATGGGAAGGATCCCTGGCAGCCACCGTCACTGGTTGGTCCATCCTTTTGATTCAGCTTCACACATGATCTCTGTAACTCCTTCAGTGTGTGCTTTGTTCTTAATTCTAGGAAGGGGCAAAGAGACCACATTTTGTACTTCATTCTTCTTGAGATTCATGTGTTTAGTGAATTATATCTTGGGTAGTCTAGGCTTCTGGGCTAGTATCCACATATCAGTGAGTACATGTTATGTGAGTTCTTTTGTGATTGGGTTACCTCACTCAGGATGACACCCTCCAGATCCATCCATTTGCCTAGGAATTTCATATATTCATTGTTTCTAATAGCTGAGTAGTACTCCATTGTGTAAACAGAAAACTTTTTAAACAATAAAATAAATCCAAATTTTGGGTGATTTTTTTGGGGGGAGTATAGTAAATGAAAACCTCATAATTAAATTTTTAATCTTGCAGAAGACATGACCCTGACTGAAGAGTCTACTAAACCAATGCTTTGCTGTGAGTGAGTCTGTGTGTGTGAATGTGTGTTTGTGTAATGTGTGTATGTGTGTGTGTTGTGTGTGTGTATTTGTGTATATGGTATATGAGTATGTGTATTGTGTGAGTGTGTGTAGTGTGTATGAGTGTGTGTGTGGTGTATGAATATGTGCATAGTATATGTGTGTGTGGTATATGAATATGTGTGGTATATAAGTGTGTGTGGGGTATATATGAATGTGCATATGTGTTTGTATGTAGTATATGATTGTGTATGTAGTATGTGTGTATGTGTTTGTGTGTGGTATATGAGAGTGTGTGTTGTATAAGTATGTGCATAGTATGTGTGTGGTCTGTATGTGGTACATGAGTGTGTGTGTAGTGCATGTGTTTGTGTGTGGTATATGAGTGTGTGTATAGTGTGTGTATAGTGTGTATATGTGTGTAGTTTGCGTGTTGTATGAGTGTGTGTGTAGTATGTGTATAGTGTGTGTGTATGTAGTGTGTATGTAGTTTGTGTGTTGAATGAGTGTGTGTGGATGTGTGTGATTTCAGCCTGATATATTTTCATTTGCAACTGCTATGTTATTACATGCAGAAATCTGGTTGTTGTATTTGTACTGGATTTCATTTGTTGGGTGTGAATATATGTGGTATAGACATGTGCCCACAGGTGTGTGTATGTATCTGTTTTCTTCATGGGTATGTGAAACCCAGAAATTGACTCTGAGTGTTTTTCCTCTTGCTCTCCACCTTACTTTTTGAGACAGAGCCTCTACAGAAACTAGAGCTAGCCACTTTGGGTAGACCAGTTAGCCAGCAAGTTCTGGGGTTCTGCAGGATTTTAGCCTTCAATACTGGCATTACAAGTGTGTATAACCATGCCCATCACCTCTTAAACTGATGTTGGAGATTCAAAGTTAGGGCCTTGTTTGTTCAGCAAGTAGATTACCCACTGAGCCCTCTGTCACTATCTGTGTCTTATCTGTGTCTGTGTCTGTGTCTGTGTCTGTGTCTGTGTCTGTGTTTGTGTCTGTTTCTGTGTCTGTGTCTCCATCTCTGTCTCTCTTTTCCCTTTCTCAGTTTTTTTGTTTCTTTTAAACTTTAGGTACCACACAGCTAAATAGCTACTCTGAGACTTCACTGTGCTTTGAAGTTATTTCTGTTCTTCATTTTGAATTACAAGCTATTTAGTGTTCAGGTTGATAAACATTGACAAGTGTATAGCCACAAAGTCACCACAATAGTTACTCCCCAAACTTTCCTTCAGTTTTATGCTTATGACAAATAAAGCCTCTGAGAGCATGTCTGCCTTCCACTCTTTGGAGTGGAAAGATGGGTGATATAAAACAACAACAACAACAACAACAATAACAACAACAACAACAATAACAACAACAACAACAATAACAACAATAACAACAACAACAATAACAACAACAATAACAACCTGTCTGGCCACACTTCAAAACCAATCATTTTACATGTCAAGGCCATGCTTGTTTTCTCCTTAACACTGGTATATATTTTAAAAAATTTCAGCCACTAATATTGTTGTATTATAGTTAATTGAATCCTTAATGATTATAAAACAAAGTCCTTCATCTTAGTAATATTTTCTGATTTGAAATAAACAATCCCACTTCCTATTGATTAGTTTAATGTGGTTTATTGTCATTTGAAAATTTTTTACTTTTTCTTTTCAGTGTTCAGGACTGAATCACGACCTCATGCCTGCCTATTTAACCACGTCACTAGCTCCAATATTTTATGTTTAGTCTGCTGTATGTACATATTAAAAGTGAGCTTAATGAATGCAGTATGATAGTTGGATGTTACATTTTAAACATTTTATGGTATGTAAATGTGTGTGTGTGTGTGTGTGTGTGTGTGTTTGCATTTCAGTAGGTATATATGTGTTCAGGTGCCTGCAGATGGCAGATCAGGATGTCAGATTTCTTGGAACTCAGTTATAGGTAGTTTTGAGTTGCACACTCAATGTGAATACAGGGAACCAAACTCTGGTCCTCTATTAACAGGGACAAATATTTTTTACCAACTGAGTCATCTCCCTTTTCCTGGCAGTAAATACCTATTTTTTTAAACTTGGGTTGTTTAAGTCAATTATCTTTAATATAACCATCATATAGTTAGACTCATATTTATTATAGGACTCTACTTTTCAACTTATTCCATCTTTCCTATGCTTCATTGTGTTCTCTCTCTCTCTCTCTCTTTTTTTTATGTTTTTAGTTAATTGCAATTTTTAAGCTTCTATTTTCTATCCTTTACTGGCTATGGTGGGCTGCCCTGCCTCCGTGTTTGCCTGTAGCATACGCGGTTCACATCTCACAGCTCCTGAAGTCTTACTTTACCACTTCCCGCACATGTAAGACCCTTCTGCTAAATTCTTTCCCGAGTTGATCCCTCCTGAACTTGAAATGGTGCCATACTTTTTTTTTTTTTTAACACTTTGAGATACTAGCTGGATGTCTCCTTGTGATTCACTTCTTTCTCCCACCTCAAGGTGGCACCCGTGCTCCATATGGATTCACCATTGCTGTACTCTACTCTGGCCCGCATAGTTTATTAAAGCAAAGGCTCTGGGTTGGGGTAATTGTATGAGTCCCCTAATTTATTGTTTAATTCTTAGGGATCAGTGTCCCCCTTATTACTTCCCATCTTGAAAGCTGTCACTTCATATATTTTGTCCAGTTGTTCTTTGCCAATGAAGAGTCAATCTTTTTGCTGCTGTGCCGTTCCACCTGTAGTGGATAGCACAGCCCAAATGCATTTTAATACAAACTATTTTTTTTCTAAATTGTGTACGCTTCTTCACACCTCTATAGGTACCGTTTTACCATTTTGAGACTACCAAATAAAAGATGTATGGCAAAATTCAATTTACAACACAGTGTGTCTCTATATCGAAATCAATAAACATCGTTACAATAATAATCTTGGTTTAAAAATGTGCCACCAGTGTCAATTACGGTGGTTCTGTTGGTTAGTTTTTGCCAATTTGACACAGACTAAAAACACTTGGGAAAAGGGTGATTCAGTTGAGGAATTACCTCCATCAGATTAGCCTGTGGGCATTGTCTTGATTGATGGCTGATGTAGGAGGCGCCACCCCTGAACAGGTGGTCCTGGGCTGTGTAACTGTAGGTGAGCATGCCAGCAGGCGTCACTCCTCTGTGGTGTAGTCTCTACTCCAGTTCCTGTCTCTAGGCTCCTACCTTGGGCTCCTGCATTGACTTTCTGTGCTAGTGGTAAGTATAAGGTAGAGAAATTCTTCCCTTCCCTGAGTTGCTTTTGGTCAGCAAAAGAGACGCAAACTACAACAGTGGGTTACATGTGTAATCCCATCACTCTGGAGGTGGTGAAAAGACCCAGTCTTTTTCAAAACCCTGCTACTGATTTTTCATCAGTAAACTAGGAGAAAATTTTACCATGAAGTTCTTGGTGAATATTTACATTAAAATACATTGATTGATTTTTTTTTTTTTTCCTCAGGCAGGGTTTTAGATCAGGCTGGCCTCAAACTCACAGGAATTTGCCTACCTCTGCCTCCTGGGATTAAAGGCATGTACGACCACTACCACCCAGCTATATTGATTAATTTTTAATTTATGTTTTTTTCTGGACTGGGTTGGTATACAACTTGCATTCTTCCTGTCTTTGCCCTGTCATGTTCTTGGATTATGGAAATTACAGTTATGTACCACAATGACCAGCTTTTATAGACAGTTTCATGTGAAGTGTATTTTAAACTTTACAGAGATGTACTGGCTAGTTTTTGTGTCAACTTGACACAGCTGGGTTATCACAGAGAAAGGAGCTTCAGTTGAGGAAATGCCTCTATGAGATCTAGCTGTGAGGCATTTTCTCAATTAGTAATCAAGGGCCCCTTGTGGGTGGGACCATCTCTGGACTGGCAGTCTTGGGTTCTATAAGAGAGCAGGCTGAGCAAGCCAGGGGAAGCAAGCCAGTAAAGAACATCCCTCCATGGCTTCTGCATCAGCTCCTGCTTTCTGACCTGCTTGAGTTCCAGTCCTGACTTCCTTTGGTGATGAACAGCTGTATGGAAGTGTAAGCTGAATCAACCCTTTCCTCCCCAACTTGCTTCTTGGTCATGATGTTTGTGCAGGAATTGAAAACCTGACTAAAACACAGAGACCATGGTAATCTTTCACACTCACACACACATTTAAAGTTTTGGAATCTCCTTTTCCATTCATAAAGGTTAACTTATGAGAATCTTGTAGGTTTTTATTTCATTTAGTATTTATTTTAATTAATTGATTAATTAATTACTGTTTGACATTCCAAAGATGGTCCCCCACCCTGCTCCCCCTTTCACAGAGTCCCTTCCCCCATCTCTTCTCTTTGTCCTCTGAGAGAGTCCCCCTCTCCCCCCAGGTATTCCTTGGCATATCAAGACTCTACAGGATTAGGCAAATTTTCTCCTACTGAGGCCAGACAAGGCAGCCTTGTTGGGGAATAGATACCACAGTCAGACTACAGCTTTAAGGGAGAGCCCCCATTGTTGGGATACCCACATGGAGACAGAGTTGCACATCTGCTACACATGTGCAGGGGGCAGGACAGGGGTGCTAGGTCCAACTCACATATGCTCTTTGGTTGGTGGCTCAGGCTCTGAGAGCTCCCAGGAGTGCAGGTTAGTTGGCTGTTGGTTTTCCTTTGGAGTTCCTATTGCCTTTGGGTCCTTCAATCCTTTCCCCAACTCTTCCTTAAGAGTCCCTGACCTCTGTCCAAGGTTTGGCTGTGGGTGTCTGTATCTCTTTCAGTCAGCTGCTGGATGAGGCTCTCAGAGGACAGTTATGCTAGGCTCCTGTTTGCAAACATAACAGAATATCATTAATAGTATCAGGGACTTGTGCTTGCCCATGGGATGGGTCTCAAGTTGGGCCAGTTATTGGTTGGTCATCCTATAGTCTCTGCTCCAACTTTGTCCCTGCATATCTTTTAGACAGGACAAATTTTGGATGGAATGTTTTGTAGGTGGATTGTTGTCCTTATCCCTCCACTGGGGGTCCTCTCTGGCTATGGGAGGTGGTCTCTTCAGGTTCCATGCTCCTACTATTAGGCATCTCAGCTAAGGTCACCTGCACTGACTCCTGGGAGCCTCCCCTGAATTGGAGATTTCTGGTTTCTTTGGAGACTCAGTTGTGTCATGTGATGCTTTTCTGGACATTGTCTTATGAAAGGATGTTTCCACTGGAGCAGACACATGGTTGGATATTTTGCTGAGAAAAGACACAAGATGTTTTTCTGGAAGCTCCCTGGGAAAAGGGCATGTGATATTTTGCTAGAGTTGACACGAGAGAATTTGGAAAGGGTATAAATATAATCCAACAGTCAATGCATGATGCTGTGTGGTATTGGTCTTACCACTCTCTGCTGGTCTTCCTTGGGTTTTGCTGATGCCAGTCTTTGCTGACCACACTGTGACATTGGGTTGCCTTGCCTTCTTTGCTGATCATCATTTGTTATGACTTTATAGAGAAATGCACCGAAGAACTTCTGGTGGTGTTCCAGTGGTTTCTTGCTGCTTACTTGGTCTCGGGCCAGTTGGCAGAGCCTCTTGGTTTCTCCTAGATCAAACTGCCATTGCTGATTTGTGAACAGTGTTTGTGGGTGGATCCAGGTACTGCTACTGATTCATGTGAACTGAATTGCTGCTATTCCTGACAAGGAAGATTGGGATTATTCCCAAAATACTATTTCAAAACAGGTCCACACCCTCTTTTCCCCTATTAACCTGGGCATATAAATGGACATTCACATGCATCCACAGGATGGACCAGCTAAGAAGGGATGGCTTCCCCTGAGCCAACCCTATGCATTTCTCACAGCTTTAAAAGTCAGAGTGAAAGCAGAGATAGGCTCTTAGATACCTAGCTTGTGTATCTATAAGGTAAAAATGAATTTTACATTGTTAGTGCAAGAAAATTAGTACTGTGCAAGAGAATAAAACTGTAATTAAAAACATGCAGCAGATATGAAAACACATTTTAAAATTTAAGCCAATAGTTTTTTTGTAAAGTTCAGTAAGGAACAGTATGTAATATATGAGGGACTGAGAGAATGAATGAATGAATAAAGTTTGGGGTTCTTATTATATAAAGTAGTACAACGAGTCTCCTACTGTGGTAATTTGAATAAAAATGGTCCCCATAAATCCTGTGGTGGTTTGAATATGCTTGTCCCATGGGAAATGGCACTATTAGGAGATATGGCTTCTTGGAATAAGTATGGCTTTGTTGGAGGAAGTGTATCACTCTGCAAGCAGGATTTGAGGACTTCTAGTGCTCAAATTTTGCCCAGTGTTGAAGAGTCAGTCTTCTTCTAGATGACTTTGGATCAAGATGTGGAACTCTCAGCCTCTCCAGCACCATGTCTGCCTGCATGCTGCCATGCTTCTCACCTTGATGATAATGGACTGAACCTCTGAACCTGTAAGCCAGCCCCAATTAAATGTTTTCCTTTATAAGAGTTGCCTTGACCATGGTGTCTCTTCACAGCAATAAAATCCTAACTAGGACAGAAGTTGGTTCTGGGAACTGGGATATTGCTGAGATAGGACTAACCATGCTTTTGTTTGGATGAATGTAAATTTTGGGACTTTGGATCAGTAGAGCAGTTGAATACTTTAAGTGAGTTTTAATGGGACATAGTAGTAGGATCATGGAAGACAATGGTGCTAAGGATGATTTTAACTGGGGGGGGGGGCTGGCTCAAGAGGTTTCAGAGGAGAAGAATGTTAGTTTGTGGCCTAGAGACTATTCTTGTGATATTTTGGAAAGAATATGGCTGCTTTTGCTCTTGTCTGAAAAACCTTCCTGAGGGTAAAGAGTTTTGGATTAATTCTCTTGGCAGAGGAAGTTTCAAAGCAGCCCAGGATTGACTCTGTTGTGTGGTTATTAGTGTTGCATATTTTGAAGATCTATAATGAAAAGGAGTAAGCTGAGCAAGGAAAAAGAAAAGAAACGTACTGTCCAGAGATAAAATAGGAACTAGTAAGTGCAATGGAGCCAAATCTTGTTTTCCAGGAGTTAAATAAAAAGTTAAGAGACCTGATGTTAAATGGGATAAAGGGAGTGGTGATCTCAGGGCATGGCTCTACCACAGGTAAGTTTCTAACTTGTGAAAAGGAATTAAAGCAAAGGCTAGAGCTATGCATGATAGTGCACACCTTTAAACCCAGCACTTCAGAAGGCAGAGGCCAGCCTCGTCTACACAGAGAGTTACAGGACAGCTAAGCTTAAGCACTGAAGGACTAAGAAAAGTCACTAACACTAGGTATGCATCAGGAGTGTCCCTGCATAGAGACCTAGAGAGGCCATTTTGTGAAAGGGCTTATGGAATCTCCCTCTAAGGTTAAGGAAAACAGTTTAGGCCAGGTGTGTGGCAAGGGTATCTCTGCAAAGAAGTCTAGAAAGGTCATTCCATGAAGCTGTAAAGGTGATTTCTGGAGACCCTAAGAGATTCGAAATGCCAGAGTCATGGGATACCTGCTGAGGAAAGTTGCTAACAGGGAGTAGAACCAGCCCAAGAGAAGAACGTGTGTTGCAATCAACAAAGCTGAAAGGAGTTGGAGATCAGTAGTACACTTTGACACCAGACATGGAAATGCAGAAGGTTGCCCAGTTAGTTTTCAGTTTTGCTTTGGTCCAGTATTGCCTCATTTTATTTCTTGTCTTTCCTTTTGGAATTTCAATGTATATATTATGTGCCAGTATATGTTGGAAGTATGTAATTGGCTTTTCAGTTTTTATTTTATAGATTAGGGTTAGGAGACTGCATGGGTCTCAGAAGGGGCTTTGAACTTTGGACTTTTAAATAAGTTAAAGAGTGTTACAGACTATAAGGACTTTTGAAGTTGTACTAAATGCATTTTGCATTATGATATAGTTATAAGACCATGGGGGCTAGAGAGTAGAATGTTGAATAAAAATGGCTCTCATAGACACATAGGGAGAAGCACTATTAGAAGGTGTGATTGTGTTGGAGGAAATGTACCTCATTCTTTTTCTGCTGCCTGGGGATGAAGATGTAGAACTCTTAGCTTCTTCTCCAACATCATGTCTGCTTGCATGCTACCAAGCTTTTTGCTATGATGATAGTGGACTAAACCTTTAAACTGTAAGCAAGTCCCAATGAAATGCTTTTCTTTGTAAGAGTTACTGTGGTCATGATGTCTCTTCAAAGAAATAGAAACACTAACTTACATGATACAAGTTTATCTTAACTCCCAAGAATAAAAGGAAGGGGAGCTCATGTAATCTATATAGTTCTGAGTTCTGACCGTTATATATTTGATATCAGGCTAAACTCAAGAAATTCATCAAATTACCTTACTTTGTTGATAGTATTTCATTTTAAAAAAGGAATGCTGTATTTAATGATAGCAGACAGTTATAATAATAAAAGAGGAATAGTGTTATTGAAGTTTTACTAGCCTGGAAACCTTTTGGTTGCATGAAAGGAAAGTTTAAAGACAATATTTTACCTCTGAATTTCAGTTGGGATGCCACCCAGATCTCTCAACCCAGCTTTGAACTTGAGTCTAAAGAAAACGTTTGATCTTCTTTGTCTTTCAACTTGACAAAATGTTCTTCTCTTTTGAAATACAGATTTTGTTTTATGTGTGATTGTCAACCAGTTTTAGAAATGTAAAGCTCTTGGGGTTAAGATATGATTCTTTTTGTTTAACTGTTGAACACCCTTCTAAGTGTCCACCCTACTGAGGTGCAACTCCAAAAGTATTGTTCCATAAACTTTTTTTCTCCCTGTGCTGATTTGGAAATAGTGGGAAACATTGGCCTTGGTGCCTTCACTGGAAGGCTTTACAGATTGTTGAGATCTCATTCTATGCAATGCACTGACAATGGTTTATAGTCATTCGGAGACTGACATTCTGTCTTGGGAGATGACTTGGTGAGTAACAACACTTGCTATGTAAGCGTGAAGACCCAAGTTAAAATCCCCTGACCTTATGTGAAAAGCCTGGCTTGATCTCCAGTGGGCATCTATAACTTCAGTGGGGGGAGGGGTAGGAAGTTCTCTGAGGCTTGCTTGCTGCCAGACTGGCTCTAGGTTAAACAAGAAACCTGGTCTCAAGGGAATTAGATGGAGAGTGATTGATTTATATTTGACAGCCTTCCTCTAGTCTCTGGTGTATAATTGCACATGCCCTTGTACATATGCACACACACACACACACACACACACACACACACACATGGGGGGGAGAGACAGAGAGAGAGACAGAGATAGGGAATGCTAGAGACACACACAGAGTAAGGCAGAGAAAGAGGCAGAGAGGGATAAGAGAAGGCAGAAGGAGGAAAGTTATGTGATTGATACTTAAGCAACTTAGAAGTGTTCTGTGGTCTTGAAATTGTACTTAAGGTCTTATGGGAACAAAATCATACTTGTTCTCAAATGAGCAAATGAGCAAGAATTATCAGATTCTAGATATTTCTAGAATAACTACTCATCTTTCAGTGAAAGAAACTCCAGAGAAAGAGAATAACTGCATATTTTGCTATAAAGGAAGTATAAATACTTTGCAGGCCCTTTCTAGCCTGAAACCTAAGAAAAACTTTCTGAAATGCTTTGAGCTTGGTATCCACATCCAGAGTCATTCCCTTCCTAAAGTAGGTGAAGAATGGGGTAAGGGGGAACCATAATAAAGGTAAAAAGATGACAAAAAGAACAATACAGGTAGGCCTGGAGAGATTGCTCAGTGGTTAGGGGCACTGAGTGTTCTTCCAGAGGACCTGGCTGGGTTCAGTTCCTAGCACCTGCATGGCAGCTCACAACTGTCTGTAACTCTAAGGTCTGGTACCCTCACAGATATACATACAGGCAAAACAATGCACATAAAATAAAAATAAATTTAAAAAATGGAGCAAAGAAAGTTAATTTACTAAAACACATCACATGAGTGACACATAGAATAAAAAAAGAGAGCTAAGTCCTTGTTTGAAATGACCTTTTGTGATGGAGAAGTTACTTCACAGTAAGAAGCCTCTAATAGAAGCAAGCCTATTCTGACTATAGATAACTAACTCTGCCCATCACCTTTGCCTTGGCAGAGAGCCATGCCATGGCAAGCCCACCATTAGAAAGCATGTATTAAGTGCTAACACAGCCACTAATAGGCAATAACATAATTATGTGCAGGTCAATAAATTCATTTGCATATCACACTACAGCACTAAATGATAAAATCAGATCACTTTCTCCTCTGGGATTTTGTCACTTGGACCTAATTTTAGAAAGGCACTTAATGTGGCTATCTTTCAGAGGATTCCCGACTCTTCAGTGTGTCAACCCTTTTAGTAGCAGAGTGTGAGACACTGACCTCCGTCTGTGTTTCAGTGCTGAGGGAAATGTACAAATAGACAAAATAGCATCCAGCAAGCCTGGTGCTCTGCTAGCAATGCACATCACCATGGAGGGGCTGCCTTTAAGGAACATTCATGGTCCTCAGCAGATGTGTGAGAATAAAGCAAGCCACAAAGGCTGTGACACAGACAGAAAGGGAGAGTGGAACCCTGCAGGTCTCCTATGCCGGGCAGAACCTTGGTTGACAGTGGCAGAAATGCCTGGAGGAGCTGGACACACACACACACACACACACACACACATATACATGTCTGTTGATAATCTCTTCATTCCCTTGTATATCTCATTTACATACTTAATTGTTCTTTCTCCTGTATTCCCTATGACAAAGACCATCATTGCTAATAATGTCAAAAGACACATCATAGTTTTTTAAAAAATGGACAAAGCTCAAGTAGTGTCTAAAAGTGCACTTTGGGGTTGTTCTAGTTTTCTGTTACTGCAATAAATACACTGGCAGAAAGGGACTTGGAGAGGGAAGGGTTTATTTTGGCTTCCCTGTCACAGTTCATCCCAAAGGAGGGAAGTAAGGTGAGGGCAAGAGCTTAATGCGGGGCACCTGGAGGCCAGAATGGAAACAGAGACCACAGAGAAGTGTCGCTTACTAGCCTTCAGTAGGCTAGTAAGTTCAGCAACCCCCCCTGTTTTCACCATTAATGAATTTATTTATTCCTTTACATCCAAATTGAAGCCCCAAGTCCCCATCTCCTTCTAGTACCCCCTCACACAGCTCCTACTCCCATACTCCCTCTCTTTCTCCTCTGAGAAAGGAGAGGTCTCCCCTGGGTACCAACCCTCACTGGGTAACAACTTACTCTGGCACCTCAAGTCACTGCAAGACTTAGCACATCCTCTGCCAGATGAAGCAGCTCAGTCATGGGACAGGATCCATAGGCAGGCAACAAAATTGGGGGACCTGCATGAAGACCAAGCTGCACATACTCTCTATATGTGCAGCGGTGGTGGTGGCAGAGATGGGATATGGCTAGGTCCAGCTCATGTATGCTTTTTGGTTGGTGGTTCAGTCTCTGAGAACCCCTAAGAGTCCAGATTAGTTGACTCTGTTAGTCTTCTTGTGGAGTCCCTAGCCCCTCCTGGTTCCTTAACCTTTACCCCAACTTTTCCACCAGACTTACCGAGCTCTGTTCAATGTTTGGTTTTGAGTCTCAGCATCTGTTTGACCATCGGCTGGTGGAGCCTCTTGGAGGACAGTTATACTCAGCTCCTGTCCGTAAGCATAGAAGTATCATTGGTAGTGTCAGGGACTGGTGCTTGCCCATGGCATGGGTCTCAGGTTGGGCCAGTCATTGGTTGCCCATTTTCTCTGTCTCTGCTCCCTCTTTGTCCCTGCACTTCCTGTGGGCAGGACAGATTTTGTGGGTGGGTTGGTGTCCTTATTCCTCTACTGGGACTCTTGCCTGGCTACTTTTGCCACTTCAGGCTCCATATCATCGACTGCTAAGAGTCTCAACTAGAGTCATCCTCATAGACTCTCTGGAGCCTCCCACATTCCAGCTCTCTGGCAAGTCCTAGATATGTCCTGTGTTGTGCCCCCCACCGCCACTGATGCCAATTTCCATTCACTGTCTAGGCCTTTTCTCCTTGCCTCTTCCTACCAGCTGTTTTCTTATACAGCCTAGGCCTACCTGCTGGGGGATGGCACTGCCCATAGTGGACAGGGCCGTCCCGTATCAGTTAACAAATAAGAAAAATATCTCACAGAGATGGCCACAGGCCATTCTTTAGTTGAGGTTCTCTATTTGCAGGTGACTCTGGTGTGTGTCCAGTTGACGGCTGAAACTAATTATGCAGGGTTTTAAATTTCATTCAAAGTAATTACTGTAGACATGCTGATGATGGAACTTTGGGTGGCAGCATCACTATGACTCTTGAAAACTGTAAAAGCAGAATGAGAAGAACAAGGGACCAAGATTCTCTCCTTTTGTAAATTTGATGGTAATGTTGGACCCTCCCTCCTCCTGAGCTTTCAGGCTCCTTATCTTTTACTGTAGAGTACAAATGAGAAAATTGGTAAGTCATTTTAACCTGAAGCCTCATGCTAGGTGTTTTGCCACCCTCAATTTAGGACAGGGTTCCTCAGTGCCACCCTGTGGCTATGAGTGCTCGTTAGTCAATGTCAGCCCTCCTTTGGGTCACTTTACACTACTGACTACCACTTTTGTCCTTATCTACCGATTCCTACGTCTCCTGTTATATTTAGAGATGAGTTTGGCAGATTTCCCTTCTATAAACCTAGTATCTCCCCTTGAACCAAGCATTCTTTACTGCCTTTCCCATGTAGCCTGGCTACTTTTTCCCTTATACCGAGAGAAATGACTATTCTGATCTGGGACAGGCAGGTATCACTTTCAGGTTTATTTCCATATTCTTGCCTTGAAGTGGTGTCTTTAGCACAATCTTCAAATTATAGAAAGAGAAAACTATGTAAAATATACGAGAATTCCAATCAGATGAGGATTAAACATGTCAGAAGGCAAAGAAGAGAGATATTCCTGTAGAAAATGAGATTTAGTGTAAATCCTGGGGTTGGTAGCCGACTCATCAAATGTGAGAGTTACGTAACTCGGGGAGGCATTCAAGCCCACTCTGCATCTGGAGGGCATTAGCATTATTACTTAAGTCTGGACTGACAGGAAGTGGCACAGCCAAGCCACTTCTTGATAGGCCTCTTCTACCAGGTGACAGGTTAAGCCCACAAATGGCTTGAGGTAATAGTCCTAAAATTGAATAGATGATGTAATCATATTTCTCACCTCAGAAAGGATTAAAGCTCAAAATGCAAAATAAATAGAATGTAACTTATTTTTTTTGTGAAGACAGAATATGCACAAAATATATTATAACTATATTTATATTACATTTCCCTCTATAATTTCGGGTTTCAAGTAGGATATTTAAATTATAGTTGATTTTGAATCATGATTTTAAATCGTATTTCTGACCTTTTGGTTGTTTGTTTGTCTGTGACAGGTTCCCATACATCACAGGCTGACTTCAAACTCACCGTGTCCATGGATGACTGATCTTGAACTTCTGATGCTCCTGCTTTTACCTTCTCAGTGCTGTGATGACAGTCTCCTGCCTTCACACCCATTTGTGCCTTATGAGATGCTGGGGTTGGGAGTGTAGCTCAGTGACGCAGTGTGTACCTAGAAATTATATTGAAGATTGTAAAGCTCTGTGGTTGAGATTCTTCCTCCCCACCCCCAAACACACACTGGCTTTCTCTACCCATGAGATTCCTCAAAAGAAGCCTGTCAAACAAATTTGAATTAAAGACCTACAATATTAAAAAAAAAAAGAGGAAATGTTTATCACCAGGGAACACAAACAAAAAATGACAGAATTAGCCAATCTCCCACAATTATTTCACTATTTACACAGTTTTACCAATTAAGTTATTTAAAAAGCAATTCTTTCTCTGGCTTTTCATTTCTGACAGAATTGTTATGCCCTTAAGAAAAAAAAAAGATTTAGATGAAAATCTTTTGCTTGGTAACAGATTGAACACTGAGCCATCTTGTCAGTTAGATGTCTGTGGAGTGAATAATGAAAGCTATGCATTAGTAAGTTTCTCCTGGGCATCTTGTCACTTGTTTCTCTATTATCCTCACAGTAACCCTGAGATGTATATCACATTTTCTCCACTGTGCACAGTAGAAAAATAGAGAGGCTCGGTTATTGATGCAATTGATAAATTTGGATCTCAGATTCCAATCCACAACTCTGCAGCTCACCTGCTTTGTATGATCAGAGAGGATCTTTGCATCTTACTGGTGCCACCAACAGGGACAAAACCTATTTGTTTCTGTTTCGATGAGTTACGGAAGGGTGGGGGTTTTAGTCTTTTTTTTTTTTTATTTTTTTTATTTTTTTTTTGTTTTTCTTCATTTACATTCCAAGTGTTATCCAGCTAGTTCCCTATATCCTCCCCCCTCCCGGCCCTGCTCCCCTACCCACCCGCTCCCACCCCTTGGCCCCTGCGTTCCCCTGTATTGGGGCATATAAAGTCTGCATAATCTAGGGGCCTCTCTTCCCACTGATGGCCAACTAGGCCATCCTCTTCTATATATGCAGCTAGAGACGTGAGCCCAGGGGGTACTAGTTAGTTCATGGTTATTCTTCCACCTATAGGGTTGAAGACCCCTTCAGCTCCTTGGGTACTTTCTCTAGCTCCTTCTTCCTTGGGAGCCCTGTGTTCCATCTAGTAGCTGACCGTGAGCTTCCACCTCCATGTTTGCCAGGCATTGGTATATTTTCCCCTGAGACCTCTATATCCGGGCCCTTTCAGCACCATCTTGCTGGCATATGCTATAGTGTCTATGTTTGGTGACTGATTATGGGATGGATCCCTGGCAAGTACCTGGTAATTATAGGCTGTGACACAACTTTTCAAGCACACAAGTATGACTTCATTTGGTGACAAATGACAGCTAGCATGCTGCTTCTTTATAAAGACTTCATAACCTGATAGAAGAATTGTTTATGTGCATAAATAATGCAAAGATGATTCCATGATGCCCTTTAGGAAGATCGATCGTTGGCTGATGAATCTGGATGATGCCAGGGCCCTTTAGGAAGATCGTTGGCTGAGGAATCTGGATGATGCCACGCCCTTTAGGAAGATCGTTGGCTGAGGAATCTGGATGATGCCAGGGCCCTTTAGGAAGATCTTTGGCTGAGAAATCTGGCAAAGTACTTTAAGGGATTAAAAGATATTTTTCACACAGGTTGTATCCTTGCTTATAAAACTTGTCAACTTAGTAGTTTCAGGGAATTTGAGATTGAGTTTGATATTCTGGATGATAGAGAATGCTTTCTTCCTTTGGTAGGGATGAATAATGTGGATTTTTGTCTGGTGCCCTAGTTTTGGAATTATTCTGGAAGGAAAAGAGTTATAGTTTCATACTTATTGAAGGTTTACTTTGCTGGTTGTGTTTTCCTCAGTGTCTACTTAGTGTGCTCCCCGGGACATGCCATTTGCTAATCAAATGAGTATATCATTCAGTGTAGAAATTTTACTAACTTTGAAATTTTCAAATGGAGGCAATATTGAGAGACCAGATTTTTGGGTTCAGACTCCATCTTAGAGAACCTGACCTAAGGTTGAACTTGAGTTAACCAACAAGCCGGCACCTAGCCCTGGTTTTCAGGCTACTCTGCAACAAATCTGCACCTACTGGCTACAACCTGCCTCTCTGGCACTTCACTTCCTAATAACCACCAACCAGGAGGAAAACAGAAGTTGAGTTTATGGTTTAGCTCCCAGTACCAGCCAATTATGTTAAAGGGCAACAAAATACCATACCCCACCCCCCAGTCAGATTGTGCCAGGCTAGAAACCCCTTCTCTGGCTTATCATTTCCTATAAAGCCTTACCCCACTGAGAGACAGCTTGAGGCTTCACCTCTATCCTGCGGAGTCAGTGATGCTGTGGCCCAAGCTGGAGCTTGAATAAAAGACCCTAGTGGATTGCATCAGAGTCAGCTTCTGGGTGGTCTTTTGGGGTTCATGAACACTGAACGGGCACAAACATGTCAGCCTGCCAACGGGATGTTTGAACATGTGTATGCATGCCTGAAGCCTGGCCTTTGCTGCATGGGGTCAGTGATGTATATCATCCTACAAAGCAAATTCACGCAGGAAAGAATTATTCCACACTGAATGTTATTGACTACAGTGTTCCTCTCCAGCTTGGAGAAATAAATCATAAACTAATGGTTCTGAGTCTTTCTTAGTTAATTTTTCCGGATAAGGCAGTACAGTGTAGGAGAGACGGTGTGTTTACCACCATCATTGATTGTTGGCTGAGCTTTTCAGGTTGTGGTCCTGCTCTGTCCTCGTGAGAGACTGAGAAGTATGCTTGGTTGGATAGCTAACTTGACTAAGGCAGAAGAGGGAGGGTGAGGGGAGGGATAAGAAGATGGTGAGGGGACAGGGGGGAGGAAGAGAGGGGAGAAGGGAGAGGGGAGAGGGGAGAGGGAAATAATCCAGTTCAGTTTTGCTTTTCAACAGTAGCAACAACAGAACCTGCTTGAGGCTGGTGGCTTTGAATTGAGGAGCTCTCAAGGCACTTAAGTGGAGGCTGCTTGCTGCTTCAACAGTTCAGAGGTGTACAGCCTCCCACTTCAGAGTCAGGAGTGAGAACTCATTCTCACAGGGATCTTAAGTGCCTGGAGAACTTATTCTCATAGCCATCAGTGTCCACAAAATAGGTCAAAGTTGGGAAGACATAAAATGGTTTGTTATCAAAATAAAGCTGTATGAATTATCCAAATGACTGGAAAGCTGGAGTCACTTTGAGATGCTTGTAAATGAGCTTGCTGAGAGTGAGTTTGCTCAGGGCTGACTTGGTAGATGTTACTGACACATTGAATATAAACAAGGTATGTCAGTATGTTGACATTTTGCATTCTAGGAATTTAACTCAGTCTCATGCTTCCTGAGTATAAGTTATACCTATGAGCTCTACTCCCAGTGATTCTCATCTAGTTGTTTGGAAACACCGAGTCATGCAGTGCCAAGTAAAGTAATGTTCATTCTGTGGTTGTCAACATATTGTACTGTTGGAAGCCAACATTGTCATACTAAATGAAATTCCTATTTTTAAAAAATTGCTTATTTACTTTATATCTCAATCAATGACCCCTTCTGGTCACCCTACCCACAATCCCTCCTCACACCCCTCTCCTTCTCCTCTCCCTTGGGTATTCTCCCCCCAAGTCTCTGTGGGGCTAGGCACATACTCTCCCACTGAAGCCAGACAAGGCAGCTCTGCTAGAAGAACATATCCCACAGAGGGGCAACAGCTTTTGGGATAGCTTCCACTAGAGTTGTTTAGAATCCATGTGAAATCTGAGCTGCACATCTATTACATATGTGTGGGGGCCCTAGATCCAGCTCTTGTATGGTGTTTATTTGGTGGTTCAGTCTCTGAGAGCCCCAGTTGTCCAGGTTAGTTGACACTGTTGGTCTTACTTTTGCTGTTTCTATCTCCTTTGGGCCTGCAATCCTTCCCCAACTCTTCCATAATAGTTCCAAAGCTCCATCCATTGCTTAGCTATGGGTCTCTGCATCCTTCTGAGTCAGCTTCTGATTGGAGCCTCTCAGAGGACAGCCATGCTTGACTCCTATCTGCAAGTATAACAGAGTATTATTAATAGTGTCAGGGATTGGCGCTTGCTGATGGGATGGGTCTCTAGTTGGGTAGGTTATTGCTTGGCTATTTTCTCAGTATCTTCTCCATCCCCTGTCCTTGTATTTCTTATAGACAGGATAAATTTTGGATTGAAAGTTTTGTGGGTAGGCTGGTGTCCCTATCGCTTCACTGGAATTCTTGCCTGGCTGAAGGAGGTAGCCTCTTCAGGTTCCATATATCCAATGCTGTGAGACACAGCTAAGGTCACCCTTATTGATATTGGGTGCCTCCTGTATCCTAGCTTTTTAGTACAACCTTGAGATTCCTCCTATCTCCTCACCCCTGTCAGTTGCAGCTTTCCATTCATTCTCATGGCCATCTGGCCATCCCTCCTGTCCTTCTCCTATAGTTCCACTACAGAGGTAGTACTATTCCCTGTTTTCTGAGAAACTGCCAAATTATTTCCAAAGTGGTTTTTCAAGTTTTCATTCCCACCAGCAATGGATGAGTGTTCCCCTTGCTCCACATTCTCGCCAACATGTGCTGCTGTCACTTGAGTTTTTGATCTTGGCCATTCTGACTAGTGTAAGATAAAGTCTTAGAGTTGTTTTGATAGCTAAAACAACCATGAACAATAAAAACTTAGGGAGGTATCACCATCCTTGACTTCATGCTGTACTTCAGAGCAATAGTAATGAATACTGCATGGTATTGATATAGGAACAGACAGGTTGATCAATGGAATTGAATTGAAGATCCTGAAATAAACTCACATACCCATGGACATTTGATTTTTGAGAGAGGAGGCAAAACCATACAATAGAAAAAAGAAAACATCTTCAACAAATGGTGCTGATATAAATAAAATTCTTAATGTTTTGTCTTTCTTGACCAGATCTCTGAGCTCTTGGCAAATTATAGGGTTTTACACATAGCCTTTCAGGCTGTAAGAGTGATTACTAAGTCTGTATAGGAGGCCTTTAATGACTGTCATCATTCTGGCTAAATCAAGAACAAAGTGGAGGGAGATGAACACACAAGTGTGGCCTGAGGAAATGACATGTTGTGTGAACAGAGGTACAAAGACAGATGATGAACTGGTGATAACAGTGACCTTTGATTCACATCCATCTTTGAGTTATCTGCTTTCAAATATTCAGATATTCATATTAAAAGAATTAAGAGATGACCAAGTTGAAAAAAAAAACCCCTGTCTATGTAGATGAAATGATCTTATGTAGAGAGAGCTATAAGGACTCCACCCAAGAATTATGAAGACTAAGAAACTAACTCAGTGATGTTCCAAGACAAAATCAATAGATGACTGATGAATGGATAAAGAAAACATGGCACATACACATACTGGGATTTTATTCAGTTATAAAGAATGAAATTCCTACAAGGAGAGAACGGAGCTATCTGCTCATCTGGTTGCATGGATCACCAGGCCTGTGTGAGTGATTGAATCCAATTGCATGAATTATAGTGCTATGGGCTTCGAGTTCAATGTTTCTATTGATGAGCACCATCTATGAGGTGCAGGGTTAAATGCACAGAAGCACACAAAGCAAGCTTGCACATTAGTAAGATGGCAAAGCTGTGTTAGACAGACACTCTGAGGAATGTTGCCTCAGATCCCTTCTGGGATAGTGCTTCAGTAGTATTTGCTAAGTGAGTGTGAGCACCACAGCAAATAGCCAGCCTGAAATGATGATTGTTTATACAGAAGGGCTCATGCAAAAGGGAGGGGATTAGAAAATTGATGAGCAAAAATTACAGCCATGGCTGTGTTAGCTGAATGATGCTAGACATGTCCAGTTTTATCTTAATTCTCAAATGTTTCACATCTCCATAGTGAAATTGTCTTAAATTTTAAAAATACCACACATCAAGAAGACTAACAAAATCCATTTTTGATCTTTTATTTAGAGTCAACTTACAACAATATGCAAATATCAGTTCACTGCTTTAAGGTTTCACTTAATTTATAGGAAAACAAGACAAACAATAAAATCTTTGTTTTGTCATGAGTCAGCTTGAGTGTCTACTTAAATCACCAGATTTGCTTATTAATGGCTTTCTTCCAAGTCAGATTTATGTCTACAAAATGTGCCAAAGTCTTAAATGCATAGATTATAATAATCAGAGCTCTGGGAAGGATACTAGAGTTTATTTTATCTAATTTTACATTTGATGCTCTTTTGCAATATCCAAGAGGAAAGCTTCTGATTTTTTAAATGTATCCAATAAAGATAGATTTACAAACACACGGTACCTAGTTGGCTCGTTACAATTGTTATAACTATTTCTTGTTCCTCCCTCCCTGTCTTCCCTCTTCCCCTCCCTTCCTTCCTCCTCTCCCTCCCTCTCCCTCTTTTTTTGTGTTGTATATGTGTGGTAGATGACTATGTGGGCGTATGGCTCTGTGTTTGCAAAGAGACCAGAGGAAGATATGTGATGTCACACTTTACCACCCTCAACCTAATTGTTTTATGATAGACTCTCTCACTGAACCTGGATCTAGGTGGGAAGCCAGCAAACCCAGTGATATTCCCCTCTCTGCCTCCCATAGTATTGAGGTTAGATGGAAGTGCATGGCCATTCCTGGATGCTTATTTGGATGTTGGGAATTTGAACTCAGGTCCTCATGTCTGCACAAGTGCTAGTACCTTCTGAGTCATCTCCCCAGACTCCATTGTGAATGATTCTTATGGTATCTATATTTCCATCATAATCACTGTTTAAAGAATAGACATACAAAATGAACTTGGGACTTTTCTTCCCTAGTTAACCATCCTCGGGAACAAGTCCATTCTTCACAAGAGTGCTTCTCCAAACCCCCAGTCATGCTCTCTTGTCTGCTCACACTCTGGTTTAGCAGTATCCTTGGTGCCATGAAATTAGGACCCAGCAGTAGGTAAAATATGCAGCCTAAAGCATGGCTTGATGTTTTCTGCAAAGGAAATTCCACACAGCTCTGATTCCACACAGACTTTTGGCAACTTTATAAGTTCCTTTTTCTACCATACTTTTCCACCCTAATTCCTTCCAACCTACCAACATTAGGCAGCAGAGAGGGAAAGCAAGAGGAGAACGGGACTGCCAATTCATCAGACTACTTCCTGATGATTAGGGGCACTGACTTCCTTGGGGCAATTTTAATTTTCACCATCAGGGTATCTCCCAGCAACCAGCAACCAGCAACCAGCAACCAGCAACCAGCAACCAGCAACCAGCAACCAGCAACCAGCAACCAGCAACCAGCAACCAGCAACCAGCAACCAGCAACCAGCAACCAGCAACCAGCAACCAGCAACCAGCAACCAGCAACCAGCAACCAGCAACCAGCAGCAGCAGCTGTCATGAGGCTATTAAGTATGTGTGATTTGATCTTGAAACCAGTTTCTTGTGTATTAAATTTAAATTTAGAAGTATAGTATCAGAAAATTTCAAACTGTACTGAATTTACAGATTAGTTACTTTAGTGGATTTTAAAAGGGGCTACATAAAAACTTCCACACTGGGGAGTTTAATATCACTTCAGACTTTGCCAAGCTGTGTGAAGCCAAATGTTTGAATTTTACAGCCTGTTACCCTCCCCTGTCACCTTCGTTTGCTTACTCGTAATCTCTTTTCCATTCCCAAATATTATTTATATCATAGCTGTATATATATATATATATATATATATATATATATATATATATATATATATATTTACACATGTTCTTCAATGTGAAAAGAAATCAATTGTCTTTCTGAACCCGCATTATTTTGCTTAATATTATAACCTGCAGTTCTATCAATTTTCTTGCAAATAAAAATTGTCTCTTATGGCAGAATAAACCTTCATTTTGGGTGTGTACCTCTCTCTCTCTCTCTCTCTCTCTCTCTCTCTCTCTCTCTGTGTTTGTCTCTCTGTATTAGTGTCTGTGTCTGTTTTTGTCTGTCTGTCTGTCTGTCTCTCTGTGCATGTGTGTGCAGGCGCATCCCCCAATATCTGTACTTGTGAAATCTTCCTATCTTCCATTGTTCTCCTAACCACACCAGCTGTTTACTGCTCAGATGCACATTCTCTCTTTCTCCTCATTTCTTTCCTTTCCTTCTCTCTCTATCTTCCATTTTCACCTGTTTTTCCCCTGGATCATTCTTTTCTTCTCTCGATGACTTTCTGTAGGACCCGTGTTCAAAAACAGAACATCCTCTTACCTCTCTAATTTTCTCTGTGTTAAAAAATGAATAATCTTTTTACTTGTCTTAGTCCTATAGCATTGGTATTGTAATTACCAAAGGAATATGGTTCTTAGCATACAAACTTTGAAAATAAAAACACTTAAGAAGAGCCTTCCAAAAGAAAATGTATAATCTCTTCACTCAGAGATAACTTTATTAATGTCTTTTGTGTATCGTTCTGGAGCTGTGTGTGCTTAACAGAACATGATCCTTGCATTGCATAACTTACAATATTCTCATTTGACCTTTAGCTCAGTTATGGTTACCATGATTCCCATTGCTGTGATGAAACATTATGACAGGAACTTACACAGAACAGGAACCTGGAGGCGAGAGCTGATGCAGAGGCTATGGAGGGGTCTTCCTTACCTGCTTGTAAAGTTCCCTTTTTTTTTGATGTCTCTACCATGTGTCAAGCTAACATAAAAGTAGCCAGCACCAGCCTTATATATTATAAATGCATTATGTCAACAAACATTCCTTATAGCTATGCTTTGAGGACAACAGTACTTCATCATATGAATTATTATGTATCTAATTATTAGCATACATTTAATCATCTCAGTAGTTAGTTTTGCATAGCTGTGACCACAGTACCCGAGAGGATCAGCTAAAGGAGGAAAGATGCGTTTGGCTCACAGTGTAGAGGGGTGGTGCCAGTGGTCACTCAGTCCTTGTGGTGGTATAACACACTGCTAGTGGGAGAATGTGGAGGAGTAAGATGTTCACTTCATGATGGACAGGAAATAGAGAGCTACAAGCCAAATCCAGGGCCCAAGCACAACTTTCCAAAGTATTCCTTTGGTAACCACTTCCTTTACCTAAGTCACACCTCCTAAAGTTTCCAAAACTTTAAAATAGTGCAATTCCCCGAGGACTAACTGTTCAGCTCTTGAGCTTGTGGAGAGATTTTTCATTCAAGTGTAGAAGACTCTAAGATGGCAATGCAGTTAATGTTGGTCCACAGTTTAACTTTTTTCTTAAGTAAATATCTAAAATTGAAAATTTGAGCAGGCCAAAAAGATAACATCTTTCAAAAACTGTTTTTGAAATATAGTTCCATATCATATGAAGTATTGTAATGACATTTTCTTAGTCTTACTAATACTTTATCAGACTGTTTCCCCTATCTCCAAACCCTTACTAATAAAAGATGGTATTTTAAAAATACCACTGAAAATAACATACAAATAAATTTTCTTACCATTGTAGTGGCCTTTATGGATTTCATAATAACTGTAAATACCTGTCAATACCCATAGCTTTCAAGGAGTTCACCTTCTTTCTTCAGGCAGGGCTCTGACCCCTGCATTTGGGATTGGGTCTGAATTTCCCAGAGTCCCATGCATAGCTGTCACACTGTAACCATAGATACACATTCCCCTCTGCTGTTCCAGGCTTTAAGATACAGGAGGGAACCAGGCCATCCTGCTCATCTGGCATGGACTGGCACATAGTCCAGCTTCTCAACAAATAGCAGGAAATCAGGCATTTTTTATGCAACTATTACCTCAACATTCAAATGTTTCCTTCATTGGGGGAGGAGGGAGACTCAGAAGTCTCAGGAAGCTCAGAACACTAAGCTAAAATCCACAAGGTTCCTTCTCCCTAGGCTCTAGGTTTCTTCTCCAGGCTGTGGGCTCCTCTTTCAGGTTGTAGGTTCCTCCCCTAGGATATAGGCCCCTCCTCTAGGCTGTAGGCTCCTCCTCCGTGCTAGAGTCTCCTTCTTCAGGATACCAGTAAACCTCTGTTGTGGGAAGTAGGTGTTCTTTAGTGGAGCTGCCCACAGCCGCCCACAGAGCTTCAGGAATATACCTTTTGTGAGTTTTGCGAGGTCTCCCACATCTGGTTAGGGCTTCTGGTGAGCAGCTGCCTTTGAGTCACCATGCACCCGTAACTCATTCATCATCTATGCTTCTGTAAGCAACGCTAATAAAGTCATTAGTTCTCCAGGCTAGACTTGGGCCGAATCATTACTGTCACTTGCTGTTGGTATCCTGACTATGGTGATCGAACATTTGCTCCTCCACTGGAAAAGTCATGCAGCCATTAAAAAGAAATAAATTGATACTTACACGAATTATATTATAACTGGTTACTATCCTTTGTCCATTGACAACTAAAATCTATGCTACTTAGCCATTTGAGCAACAGAGCAGGCATCTTGTATTTCTTCTGATATGATAAGTCCTCATATCTTGGGTGAAGAAGACACACTCCCAGTGTTTAAACTGAAAGTTAAGAAAAACAACCAAGAAATACAAAATTGAATTAAATAGAAAAAAAAAATCAACAAAGTGTGTGTGTGTGTGTGTGTGTGTGTGTGTGTGTTTGCAAACACAAACGTGCATACACACACGTGTGCACATCCATGTAAGGGTCAGAGGACAGCTTGTGGGAGTTAGTTTGGTTCCATGTCGGTTCTGGGACTGGACTTGGGCTTGGTGAGCTGGATACATTTACCTGCTGAGTTACCTTGTAGGCCTCAAAACTGTTTTTAAGCAAAATGATGATGTTTTAGGAATTGAGGGAAGATGCAAAGTCGTAAAATGAAGTTTGAAAAACCTTCTGAAAACAATGCGTTGATTTGTTTTTAGTTTCTGCTCTCATCTTTCTAACTGCAAACTGAGGGTTTGTGTCTAGTGAGAGAACGGGCAGCTCTGGGACATCCCGGATGACGGCCAGTGCTCATCCCTGATCTGGAGATCTGGTTATGTGCTCAGTTATGAATAAAAGGACATTTGTGACTTCTTGCTTTGGGACTGGATTAAAAAGTATGGAACTTGTGCTCTGCACCTTTAATTAAATGTTTAATCTGAGCTTATAAGGAACTGCTATTTATTTCTGTCAGTCAGATTTCAATAGATCATTAAAAATTCCATTAGCTATGATTATTGACAGTCTGATAAAAAAGTATATTTAGCAGGATAAGGCCTCCCTGTAACTGAACTTTCAACTCTTCTTTGGTCTGTTTTTGTTTAGGGAGACTTTTAATCCTGTCATCTCCTGGTGCACTCCTGATTTTGTACTGTATGATGCAGCTAATGCTGTTTAATCATTGGGTCAGACTAATAAAGCCAAGCTCATGCTCACTAACATCTCAGCATAAACAGATTTGAATGAATAACATTATCTCGACAGAGGCTTGGCTGTCTTGTGAAATTACCCATATAGTAATTGCCTGTTTTATGTTTTATGCTTTGAAAAGAGAAAAAGCATATCAGTATAACTTAATCTAAACAGCTTTTATTAACACAAGACTGTGGGTTGGTTACATGACACAGTAGGTAAAGGAAACTGTGGTCAAGCGTGAAGACCTGGGTTTGTTTTCTGGGACATAAGAGACTCCTTAAAGCTGTCTTCTGACTTCCTTGGAGTTCCTGGTATAACTTGGACCCTTAAACAAACACACACACACACACACACACACACACACACACACACACACACACTAAATGAACAAATAATCAAACAAACAATATTTTAAGAAGAATCCCAATTAGGTTATATACTAATGATCATCATATTAATAATGATCTAAACAGTAAAAAGTAAAAAACAATATTGTTCCTATTCTTAGTGCCTAGAGCCATATCCAGATCTAGATTTGCTATCTTTGTAAGATAGGTTCCTATAAATCTTATCTTTATTTATACTTGAGTTAATTGAGGCACTGAAAGATTGCATCATTTATAGAAGAATGCTACAAAGGAAATGCTCGCTTTACTCCAATACCTCTTCCTGCTCCATTATGCTTTTCCTTTCTGATAGCTGAGTGTCATTTTCAGCCATCACACAAGCACTGTGTTTTTGTGTGGACTGAGCAGTGACTCTCAGACTCTGGATCCAATGTGAATGCACATTCAGGGGGATTTTGCATTGGTCCCAGATCTGGAGAATCTTACCTTTCCCCCTTTCACCTTCATGTTAATCCTTGGGACAGCATAGCTAGAGGCATTTTGTCACTATTTGGCTAATGAGTTTGTGTAACTGAAAGATGGTGGATGGACTGGGCATAATCAGATGTTATAGTTGCATGCACACACATATGTAAGCAGCACTCCACTTCTCATCCTGTTTCAGTGCAATGGTAAACATGAACACTGCTCCTTGAAGCGGTTGCTATTTCAAACAGACACAGGCATTGTTTCATCATTTCTAGGGAAAAACGCTTGTCTTGGAAGATGGCAAATGGAAATATGCTAGATGCAACCAGGCAGTGTAGGAAATAAAAATTGTATTTGTCTTAGTTTGGGTTTTATTGATGCGAAGAGACACCATGACCATAGCAACTACTATAATGCAAAGCATTTAATTGGGGCTGGCTTACAGATTGAGAGGTTTAATCCATTATTGTTATGGGAGAAATGTGGTGGCATGCAACCTGACAAGGCTGACAAGGTGCTGGAGAAGGAGCTGAGATGAGAAGGAGCTTGATTGGAAGGCAGCAGGGGACTCTGTACTACACTGCATAGCTACAGCATATAAAATCTCAAAGACCTCAAAGCCAGCACCCACAAAGACACAATTTCTAGAACAAGACTGCACCTACTTGAACAAGGTCACACTTCCTAATAGTGCCCCTCCCTATGGGCCAATTATCCAAACACAAGAGTCTGAAGGGGCCAAACCTATTCAAACCACAATAGTTTAACTTAAATTATTTTATCCAATCTCTTTTCCTTCTGTAGTATTGGAGATAATACCCAGGGTTCTGGTCATGCTAGACCAGTATCCTACCACTGAAGAGCAACCAAGCTCCTATATTTCAAAGTTTCTAATAAAAGAAATCCTCATGAGAAATGACAGCAAGCAGGACCTCCTTTAGGTGAAGGCACCTTTAGGCTGAACATAATGGTCAGGATGTGAACACACATTCTGATGGTCAGTTGACTCCCAGATGATCAGCTGACTGCCTCCCATCTCAAAACACAGTAAGCGACAGCAGCCTCCTCACACACTCTGCATCCTGTCACACAGAGAACAGCCTATTGTGTCACTGAAACAACCAGACAGTGTTGCATGTCATTTCATCTTTGACTAAGTATTCTTAGAAAATTTGTTCACTTTAGCTCCCTGGTAAATATATGTACCATATATTTATATGTATGAGGAAAGAATAGATGTAACATATTTCTGAAATTTGAAAACAATTCCTAGATTATTAAGCCACATTAACTTCTGAATTATTTATTAGTAAGTCTATATATTTTTCTCCATTAAATGTATATCTTTCATGGGGGTTTACGTGAAAAGATGTGGATTTTAATTGTAGTTGTTTTATTGTAGAACATTGCCATACTGCTTGTTGCCTGAAGCAGAATTCAGTAGGAGAGATGTGAGCTTGTTTGTGGCATTTGCTGATGTTTACAGAGCCTTTGCTCTTGTGGGCAGGACACTTAGGGTCTAGCTTACATAAACTCTGAACTAACCCTTACTTACTAATGCTCTGCAGAGACTTCATCTTGGTCATGATTGGACTTATCATGAAAGATCAGAGATGGGGATGTGAAGATTGTCTCATTAATAAAATGCAGACATGAGGATCTAAGCTTGATTTCCAGAACCCACATGAAGGCCAGATGTGTTGGCATGTCACTGTGGTCCTGTCACTGGCTCTAGCCAGTCTGGCCAAATCTGTGAGCTTCTAGTTTAGTGAAGAATCCTATCTCAAAAAACAAAGTAGGAAGTGAGAGGGGACGATGCCTAATGTTGAGCTCTGGCCTCTACTTGTATATATTCACATGCTCATATATATGCATGGGTACGCACACACACACACACACGCACACACACACACACACACACACACACACACACACGAATCTTTGAAGGGTTTAGTACCTCATTTTCCTTCAAAATCTGATTGTAAAGAATTGTGTATAGTTTGGAATGAATGTACATCTTCTCTGATATAGACTTTTATTCCAAATAATAAAGAACTCAAACCTTAACCAGTATTTCTGCCAGCTGGCCCAGGACGCTATAATAAAGTGTCATCAACATAGTTTAAAACATTTTATTTCATTGTTTTGGAGGCTGGCCTCTGGGATGAAAATGAGAGCAAGACTCTTTGCGAGTTTCAGATGGCTGACTTGTCGAATCATCACGCAGAGAGCTAGAGAGTTCTCTGAGGTCTCTTTAAACAAGAGCACTAATCCTACTCACAAATCCGCCATCCTTATGACCATAATTCCTTCCCAAAGTTCCGTTACTATACAGATAGAATTCCAAACCCACCCATGCTTCAGCTGCAGCTCAGAATACTCTACTCCACAACGGTGTCTGAAACAAATGTTATTGAGCTAAGCTATTTTAAAGCTAGACTCTGTATTTTTCTGTATGCACTCCATAGCATGTTTATCTGAGAGAACTATATTCTTGAATTTCAGGCCAGCAGGAGAAAATTTACTGATCAGGTTTATGACATGATTGAAATTTAAAAATTTCTCTTGGTGAATTGCGTTGTCATAATTCTAAACTGTTACTATGATTTACTTTGTAAACATATCTGCAGTTGATTAAGGCAACCAATTATGATTTTTCAATAGTCTTTTTAACATACACACACAGAAAAACACACACACATATGGTGATAGTATTCTATTATTATTAAGTACTAATATAAATAACTGATGGTTGGTTTTAATATATATTTTACATAGTATTCTTTCTCTTTTGTGTATCAACAATTATATTTAAAATTATAGAAAATGTAAAACAGTCTGGAATATTTTATATTTCATCTTCAAATAGCAAGATTGTGGTTCTATTGCTGCATTGATACTGGTCTGTGCCAAAGTTTTCCATTTACATAGTTACTAACTTTTCCTTTCTGTCTCTGTATGAAAAGTTGAGAGCAGCCCTGTTTCTTTGACGAACTAAAGACTAATTTCTAGAACAAATGAACACACATATCTTTGTTGTATGGAGTTCCATTAGTGGTTAACAAAAATTATCTGAAATAAGAGATGCAGGCTAACTGATGCGCATTACAGACAGCGAAGAATGAATAGGCCATTCTTGGGAGGTTTCTGAGATTTCTCCAGTTTTGACATCATTTGGAGTGCAAGGACAAGGCACTACTTCAGGTTCCCCAGCAATGTAGTTCTATTGCAGGTGGACAAGAAATAAAGAATGAGATACAATACTCCGGATCCCATGGGAGTTGTTAAGAACTTAAGACTAGCCTCTACACAAAGATTGCATATAATGCAGCTCCCATTTAACAAAAACAACAACCAGCCCCAACATTCACTGTTAGAGGTGGAGTAGCTATGACCAGAGAGCCCTCTAACGAATGATTGGAAGCTGAAAGTGTGTGGAGTGTTTAGATGCTTCCTTCTAGAGTCTTTTTGGACAATTTACTAGGATGATTGACATAGAATTGCTTTCTGGATGGTTTTCCCATCTGGAACTTTCCATAGCAAGGATTACTTGCATAAAGGTGTGCACAGCTGAAGATCTCCACAGCTGAAGTTCCTCCATCCATCCCTCCTTCATATACATGCATTCATCCTTCCTTCCTTCCATCACCAAATCCACAGATCTGTACATGCTTCTGTCCATTCTTGTATCCATCTGTCCAGTATGGGGAATTCAGAAAAGTGATACACTCCCTGCTTTTGTGAAGATCTAGTTAAGTACACCATGAGTCATACAGTGAGCACCGGAAAGAAGCCAGAAGTCAACGAGTGCCAGGGAGGGAAAGAGAACAGTCCCTCAAGCTGACTAAGAAATGCCAACATGAGCAGGCCATGTTCAACAGGGTAGCATCAGTGAAAGGGATTAAAAAGTACATGAGTTCTGAGTTCAGAGCACACTTAGCCAGCAGGTCAGTGTGCCCGAGATAGAGCAGGGAGAGGTTAGAAATGTTGGGGCTAGAGGAGAAGCTAGGAGTGAGGGTATAGAAGGCTGTGCAAATCATTATCAGGTCTGGGAGGAGACTGTGCTTCCAGGCACTGTGCCTGCTGCTCAGGATGAATGGAATGAGGATGCAGACTGGTGAAGCCATCATAGGTGTCTAAGTGACAGATGGCACCGTTTCAGTCTGTGAGTTGGTAAAAGGGATGGGATCTGATTTTCTTTCTTTTTTGTTATTAGATATTTTCTTTATTTACATTTCAAATGCTATCCTGAAAGTACCCTATACCCTCCCCCTACCCTGCTTCCCTACCCACCCACTCCCACTTCTTGGCCCTGGCATTCCCCTTTACTGGGGCATATAAAGTTTGCAAGACCAAGGGGCCTCTCTTCCAAATGATGGCCAACTAGGCCATCTTCTGCTACATATGCAGCTAGAGACATAAGCTCTGGGGGTACTGGTTAGTTCATATTGTTGTTTCACCTATAGGGTTTCTAATATTGTGTCTGATAGCCAGCTCCAAGGAGATTGATTTGCTGAGACTCAAGCCAGATCATTCAGTAACTGCACTATTGCCTATACTGGCACTTACCTTGATTTAGGGTCCTGCTGCCCCTGAAGGCCCCCATGTTGCTAAGATAATGGAACCCATGCCTTGTTTGCCCAGACTTACATGAAATACCTGGCAAAGGAGGCCCAGGAGACCAAGGTCTTAATGAGTTGTCAGTAACAATTGATGACAAAGGCTCAGTGTTTCTGCTTAGATTCCTGATGTGGGGTCTTGGGCAAGCTGTTATTGGGAATCCTAGAAACTTGGTCAATTTTGGATTGATGTTTTATATTACTGAACCTTCTGGGTAAACATGGATTTTCAGCCTTCAATTAGAGATTTTAAATAATGACAAATGGACCTAGAATTTTCTCAAACATGTGTCTATATGAGCCAGAAGTGGGAAGTTATACATTAAAAGGGGAGTTCCACCCTCTCTCTGGCTCTTTACTTTTCTAGACTTTAGTGAGTGACATGCTTTGGCTTTACAAGTTATCAGTGAGACGTCCCAAACAGAGAAAGAACACTTCACATATGACAGTGAGGGAGAAGGCAGACAGCAAGAGCTGAGAGTCATTTTCTCACCTCACTACTTGATGCTCAGTCCAGCACAGCATTGAAAATGAGCACAGATGCTGAACTTTCATTATTTAGCTTAAAGCCAAACATACTTGGGTTACAGTCAGAATGGGAACAGCATTCGGTTATCTCCATTCACAATGCTATACACATGGTTTGTGTATGATGTCAGCCATGGAATCAACATTCTTACTGACTCTGTGGCAGAGTACCACTGTAGTATGGCACTGACCATTAGGTAAGCCTTCCTTTACTGTGTACCTCTTGAGTTCTTCCCAGTTTCTCACTCTATAAAAATAAAATATGTCACAGCTCTAAGCCTCTTTGTATCAAGTGCTTTGTTTTTTTTGGGACTGTTTTCCTGGAAATGTCCCCAAGTGTATCATTACTGGATGACATACAGTAAAGCGCTATACAGAAATAATAATAAATAACAACAATAATCACAACGCCTGCTTCCAGACTGCTGCTCAGGAAGCTGGAGCTGATCTTCCACACGATGGCTTTATTTCCTCCATGTCATAGCATTAGAAACTTAAGCTCTTTAATTATTTTTCGATGTCAGTTTGATAGATGGGACCTATCCTGTCGTTAGTGTCTTCACTATCTTTTCTTTTTATATTATCATTTTAATTTATTTTTATACTATTTATTTACATTTCAAATGTTATCCCCTTTCCTGGTTTCCCCTCTGCAGATCCCCTATTCCATGTCCCCTTACCCTTCTTCTGTGAGGGTGCTCCCCTACCCCCACTCCTGCCTCACTGCCCTAGCAATATTCTACACTGGGGCAGCAAGCCTTCACAGGACCAAGGGCCTCCCCTCCCACTGATGCCAGATAAAGTTCCTTCAGCTCCTTTAGTCCTTCCCCTAACTCCTCCATTGGGGTCCCTGTGCACCGTCAGATGGTTGGCTGTGAGCATCCTTATCTGTACTGGTCAGGATCTGGCAGAGCCTCTCAGGAGACAGCTGTATCAGGCTCCTGTCAGCAAGCACTTCTTGGCATCAGCAATAGTGTCTGGGTTTGGTGTCTGCATGTGGGATGGATCCCCAGGTGGGGCAGTCTCTGGATGGCCTTTCCTTCATTTTTTGCTCTACTCTTTGTCCCTGTGTTGCCTTTAGACAGGAGCAATTCTGCTTTAAAATTTTGGAGATAGGTGAGTAGCCCCATCCCTCAACCAGGGGGCCATGAATAACATCTGGATATGTTACAGGGTTCTCCCTCTCCTTTGTTGGACATTTCAGCTAATGCCATTCCTGTTGGAGCCTGTGACTTTCCTGGTATCTGGGACTTGCTGGTGACTACCCTGAGTTTTCCATCCCCCATTGCTATACACCTCTGTTCAATTTCCTGTCACTCTGTACATCTCCTCCATCTCCTCCCATACCTGATTTTGCACCTGTTTTTCCTCACACCCACCTCTCTTCCTCCCAAGTCCCTGCCACAGTCTACTTCTCTCGATTATTTTGTGCTACCTTCTAAGTAGGACTGAAGCATCCACTCTTTAATCTTCCTTCCTTTTGAGCTTCATGTGGTCTGTGAGTTTTATCCTGAGTATTCCACACTTTGTCTAATACCCACTTATCAATGAGTATATACCATTTGTGGTCTTTTGTGACTGAGTTGCCTCACTCAGGATGACATTTTCTGGATCCATCCATTTGCCTGTGAATTTCATGATGTCATTGTTTTTAATAGCTGAGTAGAATTCCACTGTGTAAATGTACTGCATTTTTTTTGTATCCATTTCTCTGTTGAGGGACATCTGGCTATGGTAAATATGACTGCTATTATCATAGTGGAGTATGTGTAGTTATTCTATGTTGGAGCATCTTCTGGGTATATGCCCAGGAGTGGTATAGCTGGGTCCTTAGGTAGTATTATGTCCAATTTTCTGAGGAACCGCCAGACTGATTTATAGAGTGCTTGTACCTTCTTGCAATCCCACCAGCAATTCAGGAGTGTTCCTCTTTCTCCACATCCTCGCCAGCATTTGCTGTCACCTGAGTTTTTGATCTTAGCCATTCTGACTGGTGTTAGGTAGAATCTCAGGGTTGTTTTGATTTGCATTTCCCTGATGACTAAGGATGTTGAACATTTCTTTAGGTGCTTCTTGGTCATTCAAGTTTCCTCAGTTGAGAAATCTTTGTTTAGATCTGCTCCCCATTTTTAATATGATTATTTGGTTCTCTGAGTCCACATTGTTGAGTTCTTTTTATATATTGGATATTAACCCTCTCAAATTCATTTGGAATAACAAAAACCCCTGGATAGCGAAAATAATTCTCAACAATAAAAGAACATTTGGCAGAGTTATCTTCATTGACCTCAAGCTGTACTATAGAGCAATAGTGATTAAAAATTGCATGGTATTGGTACAGAGACAGGCAGGTAGATCAATGTAATAGAATTGGAGACCCTGAAAAGAACCCACACACCCATGGTCACTTTATCTTTCACAAAGAAGCTAAAACCATCCAGTGGTTTTCAACAAATGATACTGGTTCAATTGGAGATCAGCATGTAGAAAAATGCAAATTAAACCATTCTTATCTCCCTGTACAAAGCTCAAGTCCAAGTGGATCAAGGACCACCACATAAAATCAGAGACACTGAGTCTAATAGAGGAGAAAGTGGAGAAGATCCTTGAACACATCAGAACAGGGGAGAGTTTCTTGAACAGAACACCAATGGCTTATGCTCTAAGATTATGAATCAACAAGTGGTATCTGATAAATTTGCAAAGCGTCTGTAAGTCAAGGATACTGTCAATAGGACAAAAAGGCAACCAACAAATTGCAAAAAGATTTTCACCATCTTTTCTCAATCCTTGTAAACTCGGGACATGGATCTATGGCAGAATGAGAGCATCAGCTTTCTCTACGCGAGTCCCTTACTGGTGGACACTATTTTGCAGTGTCTTTGGCTTACTGTGTTAGATTTAGAACCTAGTGATAGTCCTCAAGGCTGTTGCTCCATAGAGCTCTGTTGCCTGTCAGAAGAGGGCACTGTTTGTTTGTATTGAGGCAGAGGAAAAAAACCTGGAGCCATTTAGGGAGAGGGATGGCTGCCAGAGTCAGTCCCTCACACCTATGCTCTGTGGGAAAAGTGGTTATGGCTGCAGCTCCATTCAAGCCTAACAAATCCTGTTAAACATTCAGTTTCCTATAATTCCACCAAACCTTTTAGGGTACTGGCTGCCCAGGAAATAATTTACATTTACGATGAAATAATTTACATTCATGACATCTGGGACACGGCATCTGGGTGGGTGCAAGCAAGACAAAGCAACAGTTTA